>CAEFZY010061418.1:0-103883 GCA_903066815.1 Brachyrhaphis roseni
TCTGTTCTTGGTGTTGGATTTTATCAAATAAATTTCCCTCAAAAATGCGACTTATACTCCGGTGCGACTTATATATGGATTTTTCTTCTTTATTATGCATTTTATGGCTGGTGCGACTTATAGTCCGGAAAATACGGTAGTTGAAGACTGATTATAGGGCCTATCAACGTTAGTGGCTACAAGATTTACAATTTAAACACAACTAAATTAATGATGAGAAGTATAAAACTGGAGTGCAGTCAATGCATGCAATTTCTTGTTAATTTGAGTGAATACTAATGATTTGTTTGCTATTGTGGAAGAGCCACTTAAATAAAAACATTGTCTGTTAATCAAGGAACTAAGCAGATGGCCATAGAAGAGACAATAAGGTCCAAAGCACCTTGCATCATAACTTCCTGCACATCTCTCGAAGAGATGGAGCCACATGTAAATCATGATATTTACAGAGAACCACTAATGTTTCTGTGAAAGCTTTTTAGATTTGGTGGTAGTATATCTTCAGATTTCCTCACACAAATTTTTAGCATGCTTTCAAAACATTTTGCAAATATTACCCTGAGTAATCTTATTTGTACAGCTAGTAGCATATTCAAAGTTGTTCAGTTATGTTCAGAGACTTGACTCACTGAATTTTCTTGTAAGTCAACCACCTAAATTTAGTCACTCTTTAAGAACTATACTTTCATAACTTATACTACCGCAATACTAAGTTATCTTCATAAATCAAATTAGTGTTTTGGTCTTTGGTCTTAGTTTTTGTCATTTATAAATAATCGTGTAAAACTGCCCTAAAAAAAATTAACTCCACAACTTATGTACAACAGGTGGGAGGTCTTCGCACGGTTAAAAAAAAATAAATAAATAAAACTGTAAATCATATTTGAAAAATCAATCTTTCAGATAATAATGATAAATTGGTGAAAGACACCAAACCAAACCCAAAGGCAACACCTTCAGATTCAGCTATCCTCTCTTTTAGAAAACTCATTCTCTTAGATATGTTTTATGTCATTGAGTCCTAAATGTCCAGATTTAATAAGATCTACGCTTCCTGCCCATCCTGCACCCCACATGGACACCCCACCTTATTCCACGCCTTTCTCCCGCCCTCTTCTCCGTAGGCCCTGGGTCTCTGGCTGGGGCAGGCTGGCGCAGCTGCGCCAGGGGCTGTGTTGTCACAAGCAGTTAGGGTGACAGCCACTCACACTTCATAATGTCCCTCTCACAGGTCACCGAGCGACAAGCTGGGTCACCTCGCTCCAGCAGGCCGCCCCAGGGGAAGCAGAGCCCCCCACCACCACCACTATCTCCCAATCCCCCCTTTCACCCACCACTTCTTCTTCAACCCCTGCCCACCCCCTATATGGCCCAGGAAAATGCAGAGACAGGAGGGGCAGGTGGGGAGAAGAGGTGTTCTATTCTACCTTCATGCCAGGGTCACTGTTGAGGTGGGCATGCCACTGCTAGTTCCTCTGATACAGATGATGCTGACAAAGCGGGTTAGGGTCAGTTTGAAAAGCTGGGATGGTAATCATAGACTTTAGAGGAACATTATGTTGTGCTACTAATCTTGATGCTGTATGTCTCGAGGTAATTGTGTGGAACTCTTAAGAAAACACAGCTGTCATACATTCATGTAGCAATGTCTTCAAAGTTAAGTAATAATAAATCAAACAAAAAGTGACAGTATTGATTTAGTTCCTTAAAAGGGGAGTGACCCATGTGTCTCTAATGTGATTATTTGTGATCTCAATGTCGTTCAGCAATTTACAACTAAACAGGAAACATTAAAATCCATGCACGCAATAAGTCTTTCCAATAAATCATTTTTTCTTTTTCTTTTTACAAGTGCATGGATTTTAACATCAATATCATTAAGTTAAACTCTGACTAAGCATAACATTCCAATTAAGTGGATGAAAAGTAAAGAGTGGGACACTTTACTTTTAGTGTCCCAAATAAAAGTAAAGTATGGATGGAAATGAAAGTTTAGAGAAAAAAATAGATTTAAAAACTATGTGGAAAGTCAAAGAAGTTAAAAAAAAAGTAATGTTTTGTTCACAGAAAATTGTTTTCCATCTTTACGCACTATCAAACGACAAGTTAAGCATGTGAATTCAGGGGCAGATCAGCTAATTGAATGTAACGCCTGAAGTTGGCTTCAGCTGTGAGTGAGAGGCTTCATACCTAATTCCTATTATTCAAACAGTCACGCCCTCAGAGCGGCTAATTTACTGGAGGTGAGCACACACCCACTGAACAATGTGTGGCAATTAATTTCGCTCTCCCTCCCACATCTGGCGCTTCACTGCGACCGTGTCTCTGCTGTACTGTGTCACGAAGGCTAGGCCGGCCTCTGCAATTTCACACCTAAAGGACCCCAATGAAACGTGAAAAGAATATGTGGGATTGTTAAATTGCATTAAAGAGTTTAAAACACTGGATATGCCTTCCACAGACACACACTCACCCACACACACACTTCTTCCTTGTTCAAAATAACACTAAGCAGCAAATGTGATCAAATGCTCAGTGACAAGATGTGACATAGTGTAATGTGCACAGAGGATGCATGTTCACAAAGGGCGGAAAATCTTATCATGAGGACCCATCTGATTATGATGAACACCTCTGAGGAGAAACAGGAACTTGATTCTGAGAAATAAATCCTATTCAAATGACTGTCTGGCTTCTCTTGATCATGCAAGAAGAGATTTAAAGGGCTAAAGTTTTGACATTGACGTAAATGTTTTTCAAATGTTGCCGCTTCAGATTCCTAACGCATTATATTCAAAACAACAGTTTTTCAGTTCAACGAGAACTTCAGTGGTGGGGGTTCAGCTGGGGTATTGAAGGTCTCACAATGGTCAAAGGCATCCAACAAGAGCTCTGATGGTCTCTAGCGGACAAATGCAATAATGAACCACGTTACCACCTTGAGCGCAGGTCGGTGTGAGAACCTGTCCATGCACAATGAGATTAAGAGATTTAGAAAAGCGCTTTGAGGCTGTTAGAAAGTCAATGTCTTTGATAAGTTTGTTTGGGTATTCTAGATAAAAAAAAGTATATCGGAGCAGTACTATGCTCCTCTATACTGTGTCACTCCTCTGAAGTGACACAGTTCACTCCTGTGCCACTTCAGGAGTGAACTATCCAAACCTGCTTCTTTCAGAACAGAGTAAACTTACTTGCATTCTCTCCTTCAAGATTTCAACAACCTACTGTCACTCTGTTTCAACAAGCCAATGACAGTCTAGCCAGGCCATTACCTTCCTACACAGTTCCGCTTAATTTTGTTCTCTGTTCTCTCCTCTTGTCTGGGATTTCTCCAATTGAAGATAGATGAGAAACAAAGTAATAATCATCGATCTGTCTGTCATCATCCACAAACTATTAAAACACTGGATAGTGTTGAATCTTCCCATCAGGGATAGAAACAAGACTGTTTGACACTTCATAAAGGAAATCAAAAAAACTTAAGACATCTAAAGCACGGCAGGGCTAACTCCTCTCAGGCAAGGTCAGTAATCATGGCAATGGATATCCATGGAAAGTTCTAAAGCCAAAACCGCTGCTGACAGGCCTATACAAATAGGCCTGTCTCACTTTTCCCTTAATGAATACGATAATTATTAATTATTCCTACAACTTTTGGGACGACATTCTGTGGATGTTATGAGGTGGGGGTGAAGAAGGTGAGGATAAACACGGTAGGACCCAGATAGTTGAAGATGAGGATGGTTTAATAATGAAAAAAGGACAAAATTCCAGGCAGCACAGAGGAGCAAAGCTAGGAGCTAGTCTCTGGTAGCACCTGGTTAGCAGTAATCAATAGACGGCAGACAAGAGGCGACGAGACAGTCTAGACAGACAGATTAGACAAGGACCTGAGAGAACAAGAAACACAGGTGGGTATAAATACACCGGGGTTAATAAAGGGAACTAGACACAGCTGGGATCAATCAAGGGGGAGAAGGGACAACACAGAGACTCAACTGACACAGAATCCTAAATAAACACACAGAAAAACTGAAATCCTTACAGTGGACTGATGAGATGAAAGTGAAACTCTGCGTTTGTTTAAAAAGTATATCATGTGTACAGTCAAACATGATGGATGATCTGGGGCTGCTTTGCTGCTTCAGGACCTTGATGGCTTTCTGTAATTGATGGAGGAATAAATTCTGCTCTCTACCAGAAAATACAGACATCATTTCACAACATTAAGCTCCAGTATACTTGGGATATGCAGCAGGAAGTAAGGTAAAACGCAACCCGAAATTAACCTTTTGGGCATTATTTTGCCTAAAATCATCTAACTAAGAATGAGGAGACATAAGGAAGATACGTAAACTAGAGTTATGTATATTGAGTCTAGAAATAAACATAAACTAAAATCGCTAAGAAAGAGCTGAACTAAAGTAAAAACAGAAACAAGGATGTTCTAATCAAAGAAAGAGACTAAGGAACACAGAATAATAATGAAACTAAAATCAATATATTGAACCCAAAAACAATTCAATCAAATCATTTGAGAAGAACC
Organism: Brachyrhaphis roseni; assembly: GCA_903066815.1. Classification (NCBI taxonomy): domain Eukaryota; kingdom Metazoa; phylum Chordata; class Actinopteri; order Cyprinodontiformes; family Poeciliidae; genus Brachyrhaphis; species Brachyrhaphis roseni. Next base: position 4,547 of record CAEFZY010061418.1, read on the forward strand.
AATTTAAAGTTAAAATTTGTCTTTTATTGTAGGTACTCAATTTGTTTAATTGTATTTAGAAATAAAGGTTGCATTGCTTCAATGCATAAAGAGCCCAAATAGATATTAACAGCATATTTAACAGTAAGTGTTAACACAGTCTCTAATGGTTCTTTTTTCTTCTTTGCTTTATTAGGAAAAAATCTACACCATAACTTTTCTTGTTGCTTCTGGAGTTTGACTTTTAAATACCTTTGAAGTTTAATAATGCAAACCGTTCAATAAAAGCAAAGACGATACAAATCAATTATCAACTCCAGTATCTTTCACTTCCAACCAAAAAATACCACTTATTCTGCATTCAGCAATGTGTTTTTTTTATTTATTTACATTTACTTCTTTTTTCTTACCCTAAACAAACCATCTCCCCTTTTCTCCCCTGCTGCACTGCCTCTCTGTTTCTCTCCCTTCTCCACGCCACTGTGCCAGTCACCCTGCTCTAGGGCTCTGGAGATATTTCAAACATATCTGCGAAATCAATCTTACAGCAAACTGAAGGAAAACATCGAATGTCATTGAGCAATAAGTATGAAGCCTGTCAGAGGTGGAGCTGAGAGCTGGGCCTGCGGCGAGGTGGGCCTGCCAGTGTCCCAGCAAGAGGCTTCGTCAGCTGGGCCCCCTGCGTCTTCATGCACACACACAAAAATACAAACTCACACACACATCTGACAAAGACCATTACAATGCAATTTATGCTGGTATATTGTGTTCAGTTCACTTGGCTATCACCTTTGTTTTTTAGCATACAGCTATCACTTCAGAGTCTCAGCTCTAGACAAATATATCTATGATAAATGATCATTGGTATCTCTAAAAAAACCAATAAACGGTAGACAAGTAAAGTAAAAATAATGGGTGGAATGTGTTGTCAGTTATTATTTGGGGATTTTCTTAGGGACATTTTTCCCTTATGTGTTTTCTTTTTCCGTTCTCAACATCTATCAGACTGTCTACAACTTGCAGTGACTGCAGAAATTTCACATGCAATTTAGTTCTGGCCAAGTTTTCTTCTGGTAAAGTTAGTCTTTTGTTGATGTTGGGTTGGACTCACCGTGATGCTGAAAAATAAGAAATTCTTCCTTTCTAGCTTCCAGACAGTTCAAGGCTTTAGGACAAAACTGACAAACTTGGAACAACTCATATTTTTTCATCTTGACAAAAAACAAAACAAAAACAAAAGAAAAGCAACCCTGGATCATAATGCTGCCACCACCATGCTTCACTGTGTTCCTTGCATGGTGTGCAGTTTTGTTTCTGTGCCAGACATAAAGTACCTTGGTCAAATCTTGCAGATGCCTTGCAGACATTTTGGGAAATTTTAAAAAGTTATGGATGTTTTCTTTTAAAGAAATGGCATCATGCATCCTTATTTCAGACACACGTGAAATGCAGGAGGTTTTTGTCACACATCAAACATAACCAATACTTGCACTTGTTCCATAAGTGTTTCTGACTCCTGGTCACTCCCTGACGAGTTTCTGTCTCGTCTTTTTATCAGTTTTAGAAAAACGTTCCCTTTTGTACTCTTAAATGTCTTACCTGTCATTAAAAATATATTACTCAAATAATAGCTTCTAATGTGAACGTTCATCTGTGTTCACAATGTATAAAACTGGAATTGTTCCTGAAACACCATGCACTACTGCTGGAACTATATGTTCTTTTCAGCATATGGCACAGAATTATTCTTTACATCTATGAAGCAGAGATCGAGCGACAGGACGCAAGGGGAAGAAAAAAAAAAAAAAAACACTGGAAGATGGATTTCAGGAGGCAGAAGGGGAGAAGGGCAGAGGAAAGGAAGAGACCTGGTCCAGACAGACAAGTGAAGAGAAGCAGAAATTGATGAAACAAGATGTCGCCATTGATGGGTCATTACACCCAAGTAAGCATGGGACACTAGCTGGGTCTCCACTGCTCTTCCCCCTTCCCCCGCCTCCTGTACTAAAGCATTGCTCAGACAATTACTATTATTGCTGTTCCTGTACTTTAACACTATCACTTTGAGGCGTTGTGCTAAAACTCCTCATGCTACAACAAACCACAACGTCTCAGTGCAGCAACCTCCTAACTCTCAATCTTATACCCTAATAAACACATGTTTATCTCCAGGTCAATTGAATTAGAGTTTATGATGAGCATAATCAGTGAGCAACTAACATGGCTGAAAACATTGCTGCAATAATTGGTCAAATCAGGTGAATTCGGTTAAAACTGTTTACACCTAATATAACATGCATCCAGTGTTTATCCCAGTCACTCGAGGCATCATGTTGCTCGTTATCACAGATCCAAGTCTGTGCGGCAGAAATAAGGGTATAAAATCAAAAAAGCGACACTAATCCAAAAGTCCTCAGTGTGTGAATTTAATATAAAGCTTAGCAATTATTTGGCTTGAAGCTCACTCATTACAAAACCTCCTTATCACACACCCACTGACCATCTCCACATGATAGCCCCCTTAAGACTTTAGGTCGCATAGATCTTCACATGTGGGTAAACTTGGGAAGATATTATTCAAATACGTGCCCAGATTCAAGAGTTTGAAAGATGAATTAGTGATTTGCCAGTGACTTAGAGGAATAACAAAGTGTTTATGAAATTTTCTGAAATCCTGAACAGTGGATGTGACGATGCGATAGGAATTTGATGGTTCTTGAGCAGCTCAGTGACAAGGAACAGGAAGGTCATTATTTAAGCAGTGTATGATTTTGAGTGTGTTTACCATCTCGCATCCACCCATATTGAACTGCATGACACTGGTAAAATCTGAAAAAGTTATCAAATAGGCATCACATAAAGCTTTATCCCTTCATATTACTTTTCAATAACTTAACTTTTTAATATAGGAGAAAAGCAGTATTTCAGCTTAAAAACAAAAAACATAAAATCTATGCAAACAGTTTGACCTCACTCACATGGCCACATTAATGTTGTCATCAAAAGACTTTCTGCTTTTCACACATGAATCTCTCACAGAGAAAGCTTTCATGTGTAGTGCATTCTGACAAGTGAGTGGAACTAAACCCCGGTCCTCAAAACAACGACCCCTGGCTCCGTTGGGACATACATAAACGACAATAACATTATCTGTGCACATGTGGGCGTCTGGAAGTTGAGCCGACGCTGGTTAGCTGGAGGCTCGGTCCGCAGCCTGAGGACCGCTCTGGTCCACTGATTCGAGGGTAGACGATGAACCTTCATGCTGGGCCGACTTGGATCGTGTGCCTTGAAATTAGAGTGGGGTGTGAAGGTGGGAAAAACCAAGCAGGCATGAGGCTGGAACACAGAATCACACTTTCTCGCCTCTCATGTTCGCAGGATTCAACCCTGTCAAACTCCATAAAGACAAAAATTGTACATGATCAAAAGTGGCTGGAGTACTTTGTTGTGACTAATGTGGTGTGTGTCTGTCCCACTTGTCGAAACACACCCTGCTATATCTTGAATAGCTATGCACATGCATTCAAACAATGATAAGTTGGTTGCTTAAAATCTTGCTAAACTTCTACATTTGCAGCATAGTCTATTTTATGTCAAGGCAACAAATGCAAAAAAGTGCAAATAATCAAATTATGATCAAATTCCAGCAGCTTCACACCAAAGGATAACTTTAATTTTGTCATTTTTACACATTGACAAAGTATAGCTGAGACTGACTTGTCTATCTTCTTGATACTTTTTTTCCCTGTCTGTAATACTCTTTTGACCCTCAACATGTGGCTGCCTTCATGCTGGCAGCTCTAATAGCTTCCTCTCCACAGTGACCGGACTAACACTGGTTTACCCATGCACACACCCACACACACTTCTCTCCACTGAGATTTGTATGTACCCTTTCTACAGCATCCCTGAAACTCTGATAACTGGATTCTCTCTTCTCTCCCCTTGTGTGCAGTGCTCAAAGGTCATAAACAAATTAATGCACAGGCATGCACACACATAGGTGTCACAAGGATGTACTAAAGAACAAAATAAGACAGGCCATGAATACCAAACAGCCCACAAGGACATAGTCTTCCTATTACCTGGACCTTTGGGGTCTTGGCTGGCTTGTTGGTGTCCGAAGCTTGAGTCTCCAGTTTTAACATCCATAAGCAGAAATGCAAATACGCTAGCTGAACCCAGTTTAAGCAGAGAGCTGGTCTCCAGCCCTCTCACCACACCAGGCCTAGATATACTCTGGCTGTGTGAGGTACACTGATTACTGATATTATACACACATACACACATGCACAGTACCTTCACTGCAGGGTATGTGTAAACCCACCATGCAGAAGCAGGTCGCTGCATTAAACACAAGCATATGTTAGCAAGGAGTCTTACTATGATCTTGCACACAGCACTTCACTAGACTGGGCTTCAGCACGCTACACTTCTCTGTGTTCCACTGCATTACGTTGGGCAGGCAGGCCAAAGCTAGCTGATTTCCTCGCCACACAGAGCAACAAGCGCCGGGCCTTGCTAGCAGCCTCGCTAGGCTAGGCTAAAGTAAATCAAGGCCTCCTGCAGTCACTGGTGTGAGAGCCCATTTTCACAGTTCACACCCGACCTGCTAATGGCTGATCATTCATTCACGCTCTCTGTTGATTGCACAGGCAGGGGGTTGGCCAATCGTACAGTTCGCTAATGTACCGTACATAGTGAGGATAATCGGTGAGAGCAATAAGCATGCTAATGTTCTGTTGGCCATGAAAACAGAAGTCTGGTAATCTCTTGATATTTTAGAGCAGAATGAGCAGATCAAGTTGTGCGTGTGGTTGGAAGCCGCAGGTCGGGACATGGACATAAAGATTAATAAAGAGACCGACTTTTGCAGGCACATAAAACAACGCTTGTGTTTTACATAAGCATTTCTTTTCCAATGGTGAACTTGTTAGCTTGTTAGCATAAATAATATTATGTGTGAAAATGCTGAAGTGAGACAGAAACTTTCTGGTTCTATAGCTATGTGTTCATTAACTTTAGAGGTTAATGAACCTCTGATTCCTGATTGATCTGGGAAAATTCACTGAAGATGCTCTTTCACTTGACCAGTCTTAGAAAAATAACTATTGTTTGTCCAAAATTTTGCAGTGCTCCAATAAAGAAATTGCAAGGTGGCAACATTTACCTTTGTCATCTGCTTTGCTGAGAGCATCACCATAATCATTTCTTCAGAGATATTACAAAATCTAAGCCATTACTGACTTGATATCTGACCAAACCTGACTGAAAGCAAAGTTGAAGAGTGAAAAAAATGGGGAGCTAAAACTTTGTTGTACTGCTTGGAAGTCAGCAGTGAAACACCACTTTCCACTCCCTTCTTCTTCCTTTTAAGCATTTTGAGTTAAATCATTTAGGTTAAATGATTTGTTAAATCTAATAAAGTTTAATTTATTTTCTGTGTCATCAATCCTGGGGCCTGTGTCCAGTAATCAATAGGTAGGTCATAAACCACAGATCAAAGGTAACACAGAGACAAATAACACGCCAAGCTGACATAATAATTCAATTAGCCAAAAACTGCCTATCTCTGGATTATGAGAAGAAGTGAGATAATTCTTACCCAAGTCAAATTCCATGTAGAAAGGCCCCAGATTTGAACCCAAGACGTTCTGGATGCAACAGTGCTAACAACTTCATTATCTTGCAGCCCTCATTCAGTTAGATTCAGCTGTTAGCAAGTCACAATCTGCAAAAGAAAGTATCGCTTACAATATATTTTAGTTCTCAAAAATTATGCATCTGCTTTGCTAACAGCTTTTTTCTTTACAGTGCATTGGAGAACATCTTGCAGAATTGAGAATTAGTCTTGAAGTGGACAAGATTTACTTAACCTTCATTTACTGTGACACTACAAACCCTCTCTCTGTGGATGAGCTGAACGCCGACACTCTGTCCATCTAGATTTCCCGTCTCAGAGTCCAGTTCTGCCAAACGTGACAAACTTCTTCAGCTAGATCGGATTATGCCACAAGATGGAGCATGCGGCTACAGACTCAAATAGTCTTCGGGCTAAACAGAGAATGATAGAGTTATGTGCCAGGGAAGCATAATTAATGATCCTAATTGGGCTTTTCCTTCAGTAGTGACTGATAGTCCACTCATAGTGAGCTATGACTCCTGGGGCCACTGATATGTGCATCTACTGATGCATGTTTATCTGAAGCACTTACCAGTTTTCTATAACAAGAGCCTGTCTCCCAGCGCTATAGGGAGAAAAAAAAAGACTTCAATCAAACAAATTTAAGTTTCTGTGAGTCTCAAGCAGGTGTATTATTTCACTGCATGCCCCTATTCCTACTGCTCGATGACGATTTGAGTCACAACAAGCCCCCTCTGTGTTCCATCTGATTGAGCCTTTGTCCACTACAAGATTTACTTAACCTCCTGAAGCTGCTCTCCCCCTGAGGTCTTACTCACCAGCACTCTCCTCCTCACTCTGACCCATAGCTTAGTGACATCAAATGAGCAACGAGGTGTAAATCCGCTGCTCTTTAACATCCCCACCACTGTTAAGTCAGGTGTGACACATGAGGCTTTTGGATGGGGGACAAATACTCAATGTATCCTTTTCAGAGAGTTTATACGAAAAAAAAAAATAATAATCTGTTCTGTAAATCAGAACAGGTACACCATCTGTTCCTGTTTCTACCTGTATACTCTCAGTTACCTCACAAGGAGGAACTATTCTAAATATTTATGAGAAAAATAATTTATATGGAAAAAAGCTGATCATTTGTAACCAGGAATGTGTGTGGGCGGGTGTATGTGTGTGTGTGTGGTGGTGATGGTTGGGGGCGGGGTGGTAAGGTGTTTTTTTAAATCATATTTCACATAATGTTCAGGGAATAGAACCCTAACATTTACTTTAATTAGAAATTGTGTGTTTTACGTCCTCACAAAAAATCATTTGCAGTCAACATAAGCAGATAAAGTTCACTTGAGTGATTGATACTACGTTTACAAAATATCATACCAGCAGGGGTCAGTAGTGTACTGCCCTTACCTTCAGCTGACAAGCTTATTAAAATCATTTCTATAAAAGACAGGCATCCACATAGACAGCATTTCTTATCTAAAATATTTAAATTAATTTTTATTTGTAATTTTTATAAATATCAGATTTCCTTGAAAAAATAACTAAATAGGACACACTATTAAAAAAGATTCATTTCAAGCGTACAGGCATTGTGTGAGGGTCACTAACTCAGAGCTACGCTGCTTCATGAATGCTTATTTTTAAAATCCTAATGAAGGTTCTGGTAAGAGGCTGAGCCATCACTCAGGCGCAACGGTAAATACCGACATTAATTTGTAATTGTTAAATTTAATCAGTTTTTAATCATTTCCACCTAAAAGGATTTGGATATCTTCGGACGACTGTGGCCTAATTTTAAATTTTATTATGAATTTTAATTGCAACTCATGTATGAAAATAAGGTTGTCTTTCTTTTATAGAGTGATGGAATTGATGAAACTTTAAAAACATAGAAAATTGTGAGAAGAGAGTTTTAAAATATGCCCTTATAGTTCAATAAAATAATGATGTTTAACTGCATCTTAGCTGAAATCTGAGTGCAAAAATGCACATTTTCTTGGCTCTTTGGTCAGAAAGACTGGGTGTCCCTTCAGTGTCCAACATAGGCAGCCTCTGACACACTTTCGCTGTGTTTTTGCCCTGAGGCAAAGAGCTAATTAAGGAGAGACTCTGGTTTTATTTACTGTAAGCTCCCGGCCCCTGGCTCTCTCTGTGTGTGTTGGCTTGTGCGTGAAAGACTTGGAGAGGGAAAGACAGGAAGATTGTGTTGGGTAGATTTTGCCTCATCTGAGACCATTTTCAGTAACACTGGTTTTGCTGGGCCATGTCATTTTGCCCACATTAAACCAGAAGCACTATGATAATGGGAACGCTGACAGATATACATTAGAGGACGCTTTTATGGGTAGCAATGCATGAAAGTGCAGGAAACATCAATTGTACTACCATATGTGTATTCCTGAGACATTATCATTTAGTCTTGCAGTCATGGTCTTTGTACAGACTTTTAACACAAGAATCAGTTTTGATCAAGTCATGAAAAAAGGGGCTCACATTCGAATGGTTGTTTTTCAAAGCACTCAATGTACTTATTTGTCAAGATTTATTTGAAAATGGTAACTTCATGCATAAAATATGACTCATATTTTATGCATGAAGAAGAAAAAAATTACTAAGTTTTTCACATTTATTGTTGAATATTAACATAACTATCACATTATAAAGATTTCCAGTTAAACATTTATGAGATTGTTTAAATTCTTAAACTTACACATTTGAAACAGTAATAAAACTTACACACTCCCTATTCAGACTTATTGACAAATAATTTTTTGTTACTGAACAAGGTTCTACTAGAAGTTGCTTCCTGTTAAATGGGAGTTTTCCTTTCCACTGTCGCCACACTCGCGTTTAGCTTGAGGGACTTCTTTAAAGTCAACAACACAATGCAAGTGATTATCCACTGTCACTACATGCACATCCAGGAAAGGTGACTGCTGTCAGTAAGTGTCTCATTAAAATCAAGTTTTAGGAACGTTGGACTGAGTGGTAGTTTGTATGATAAGCTCAGAAGATGTGCAACTCCACCAAGTGTTTGCTAATTTTAGCTGCTGCTAGTCTGGAGGAGCTGAGTGGGGGAGGGTTTAAGGTGTACTTAAACTTTAAACACAAAATGACAGTCTTCATCCTTGTGCAGCGAGGTAGAATTTAGAAAGGCTTACAGGGGCCAAAAGCCCCCAAATCTTTTGCATATTATTTGAAAGGAAGTATTCAGAAATGCTAAATATAAAGATTAAATAAAAAAAACAGATAAACAGGGGAACAAAAAATAGATTTTCTTATAGACAAAGACTAAAATATTGAAGTTGGATAAATCAATTTAATTGAATTGATTTATCAGTTAAATTTTATCTAATTACCTGAATTTTTTCTTTGGGAGATTCAGTAAGTTACTCTAAGCAGCACTTCTATTTCAAAGATCAAACTCAGCTTTGCTAAATCAAATTTGAGACAAACTCTAATTAACTGGGGCAGATTATTTGGGTTAAAAATAGTTTCAAGTTGAAATGACTGCTAAAAAGACATCGTCTAGCATTACCCAAACCAACACTAAAACTGACACAAGATTTATTCAAAATCACAAAAAGTAACTTTAGACAAATAACTATGCTTTCATTTAACTTGTTATGTTGTCATTTTATTATAAGAAAATAATAAATTATAACTTGGAATATTATTTTTAAGCTGAAACAACATCATAGTCAAATTAATTTGTATACCACAATAAAAAACAAGAAATGTCTTGCTACAATGCCTCAAATAATACTTAAAAAATAATAACATAAATAGAGCATAAAAACTCTAACATGCTTTTAGAAAATAGAAAACACAATGAAGTCCAGCCAAAAGCTCTACAAAATACTTTGGTTGTTAATTTTTAAATAAGTGAGGATTGTGGTTACCTAGTGGTAAGTTATTCCACAAATGTGGGGCATCCTCAGCAAAAGTGCAATCAGTTTTCTAATATTTTTTCATACAGCATGTTCCTGACAATGAGCGTATTGTAATTTCCAATGTGTGAAAGACCCCTGTGTGGGGCACAAAAACTAGCTCTACCCCAGCTCCACAATTCTTCCTAAATCCAGGTATGATTGTGCAAATCCCATGATTGTATTTATTGAATATCACTGGGTCTGATTTAAAGTACAAAGCTCACAATGCATCAGGCTCAATCTCAAAGCTCACACATGTTACATCCAAGACATACATAGGTTTAAACATGTGGAGTTTCAATCTATAGGTCTAAACTTAATCCAACTAACACACTTCCTCTGAATATGAACCCTTAGGCAGAACTCATTATAGTGTAGAACATTACCTGTGGTGTTCTCAATCTTGCTTAAGTATTATATTATTATGATAGACCCCTGCTATCTGTTGACTGTGAATGGTCATCTGGAGGTAAACTGGCAGTGGACAGTCTCCCAACATCCCCTGATGTTGATCAAACACACCCTGCAGTCCCCAACCGGTCCCAAGCTGATTCTAACAGTACCTCAGCAGGACTCTCTTTACAGGGTTCCACTAAAGCTCCATTTGTTGGTGACAGCTCTACTGCAAAGGTGACACACCGCAGTGACAGGGGCAAACACTGCCCACCCCCTGCCCTCTTAAACTAACACACACACACACACACACACACACACCCAGTAAGACCAGGCCCGTCCTCACCAGCATGAGGGAGGCCTGTACCTCCCTCATGCCAGTCAATATTCAGGAAGTCACACAAACACAGATGCACAAACACACTCAGTGCACTGACAACATGGAAATGTTGATGAGGCTGGCTTGATAGGTGGAGGAAAGCGTTTCAGTGATATCTGAACAGCGACTGCAGCAAGGAGGACTCTCATTATGCTCTGTCGGATCTGACAGTGAAGGTGCTGTAGCTGTTATAGGGGAGCTGATGACCCGAGTGACCCGGAAAGCACAGCTGTGGTCACTGTGGTGATCTCACACAGTGCAATTAATGCACACAATCAGAGGTGTCTGCGACGGCATGTGTGTGAGTGTGTGAAGGGGTGTGCGGGTGTGTGCGTGTGTGCGCCGGGGTGCGCATGCAGGGGTTTGCCTGCTTATTACAACCAAACACTGAGTTACTATCTGACAACAGAGAGCTCTGGGTAATTTCCCATCATGCCTCATCAGGAACAGTGGGGGGCCAAGAGCCTCGCCACATCAGCTCACTCTGGACCTGGGTGGAAAATTACCATCATTAAACAGCGATGTGCAAGAGAGAGAAAGATGGAGTCATAGAAAAGAGGGAAAGAAAAAGAAAGAGTGCCCCCCAAAAAGACAATAGAATGGCTCTTCATTTTGAAGGAACCTGATTAAATTACAACATATGGACTGTTCTCACACATGGACTGTTCACACACACACACACACCCCCCCTCACCACGGACTGTTATAGCTCCTCGCCATTATTCTTTTGCACACCTCCTTGCTATTTGGTACACCTGAAAATAAATATCTATATCCTGTATAGCACTTCTGGAAAGATGCAAACCACATTTCGTTGCTTGTACTTGTGACAGCGCAATGACAATAAAGTTGAATTCTATTCTATTCTATTCTAAAGGAAAGATGGGGACAGATCCAGGGGTGTTCCTAGACATAAAACCACACTGGGGGACAGCATCCATGTGAATATGTGTGCCTGTTTGTTTGTGTGTGTGGAGGGAGAGAGAAGAAAGGGACACACAGAGAGAGAGCAAAGCTCAAAATTAATCTCTATAGATTTAATTTTAAAGTTATCTTTAATTCAACCTAGAAGTTTGGCATCTCATACAAGATAATAAAACAAAGTATCACAGCTCTAAATTAAAAAAAGAACAACTTTCAGAAGAAATCCAGTTCTTCTTGTGTTTGTTGATTCACTTTTAATTGTCATTTTACAGTTGGTGGAGAGCCTCATGTTGGCCTTTGATTATGTCGGAGGTGCAGTTTGCAGTATGGTTAGAAAAAGCATGCAATTGAAATACTACTGTAAACATAAATCAGCTAAGGATATGAATTTTTTAGGCTTAAATGTATAGAAATCAATTTAGGGTAACATAACACAGCGCTATTGTGGATAATTCTTTAGTCTCTAAATTATGTTTTCTTTCTGAACTGTTGGACTTTCTTTTAATGTTTAAAATGAATCTTCTGATGCTTTGTTGTTTAATAGTCATGTATTGTTGAAATTTTATTTAAGAATTTTAATGGGGCACAGAAAACCTATAAAGCACAGGCACCTGTAAAATAGCTTATACCTATGAATGACTCGTTCTTAGAGTAAATGATTAAATCTTCACCCAATATTGATCAATGACAGGTGGTAGTTTTAGAAACAAAATAGACAAATCTTTGGAAGGCGTCAGGTTTCTTCTGTTGCTTTATCTTATCTGTGTCTGGGCCTTCCTCCCTCTCATTAGCAAGTGGCTGTGATTCCAGCAGACTGAACACTGATTCTTTATTGATCCAAGCAGCCCTCTGAGGGCTAATGTAATCACTGCCCTCTGCAGAACCTGCAGAGGCAGGTGGAGACAGATCAGCAGGAAGGCAGGTGGGAGGACTTACTTACATATTGTACCATGCAAGGTGTAAACAACGAGGTGGTCTGCACAGCTCCATACACTGAAATGCAAAAAAAGTATCACTTTTCCTTGTTCTTGGAGGTTAAACAGAGTGAAAGCACTGCTTACAGCATGCAGAGACAATCGCCCGCTCGTCAAATTTCAACCCTTGTCTCCAAAGTGAAGTACACACAGTGTGATGGCTGAAAGATTTGTAGCACAGCTCTGAGCTGAATGTACGATGTCCTGTCTCAAGTCTGGTTAACGTAGCGGTGACATGTAAACATTAAAGAAGGATCCTTGAGCTCATATTGAAAATAACAGGGGATGTCTGTTAGGACACATGTAAAATCCCAAACGCAACACTGTGAGCTCAGATAAGTTCTTTTTTTTTTTTCTTCTTCTAAAAGCGCGGCTGAAGACAAGTCTGTTACTTCACCAGCTTTTTAGCTGCCTTGACAGCATACTGGCTCGTATCTCTTCTTAACAACCTCTTTACTTTTATTTCTCAGTTAATCGTTGGTTCTCTAGTCTTGTGTCCTAAAAATGTTGCGCTATCCTCAATTGTTTCCTCATTTGCCTATAAGGAGCAAAATTCTCTCGTAAATTTTTAATGTAGTTTTGCTCAAAAGTTGGTTTGCCTAAAATATAGACAAACAGTTTGTCTAAAAGACTGTATATTTTAGACAAACAATGAGTAGCTGGACAGACAGGCAACCAGTAAAAAAGAATATCAGTCCCTATTTCTTTATTTGAGTCAATAAAAAATACTAAGAACCAATCAGTTTGACAGGCAACAACAAAGTCATTCACAAAATGCTTTAGATAAAAGCATGGTTTAGAATTGTTTTATTCATTTATTTAACTGTTAAGACAGGAAAGAAATTAAATGATTAACTACGGGATGATCTCCGATTCTGTGTAAGGTATTTGCTGTATTGGTTCCTGTATCACAAAGACCTAGTATAGCTCTAATATATTGTTTATCAGATGCTATTTTGGTTTGACAGTTCTGTTGATCTTCACCCATCCACTTTTCTCAATTTCCTGTCTCTCGCTGCACAGATTGAACAGAAAATGAGTGAAAAAACAGTCTGAGTACCCTGAGAGAACCCACCTATGCAGACGGAGAACACGCAAATCCTACACAGAAATAACTTCTTGCTGTAAGTCAAGACAACACGGCTTACCACTGAGTCACCCGCCCTTCTTGAAAACCTGCTGCTTTGAAAACATTTATTCTCTTGTGCCCCCTGGTGAAGAGTCTAATTACCACAGATCACAGGTGCCCCTTTTATTCAATAGTCCAAGATTTCTGTGTATAATCCTGGTGCACACTTCTAACGAAGAACACAGTCCTTTTTTGAAAAAGTTAAACATGTTAGAGATCTAAATGTTGCATGACTTCACCTATTTCTAAAGGTCATTGAGAGGAACAAAGATCTGGAGAAATAAAAACTTAAGTTACACTTGAAAAACAATGATTATGAAAAGATGTTTGTGGCCCTCATCAGGATAATTATTCTAGTTCTTCAATTTTAATGTGACACATTAGGCAGTAAATATTTAAATATCACAAAATGTGGGACCGGGATTTTTAAGATGCAGATGCATTCTCTGTATGAGTCTTGATTTTCTTGATTTTATTTGTGTATTAAATTACAAAATAAATCTTAAAATATCTTAGACTTGAATATGGTGGAAGAAATCATGCTGGCTAGCATTCAACGTCTGTGTTTATTGAAAATAGTAAATATATAAAATATAAAAGTGACAATGTGTCACGCATTAGCCTGCTGTATGACTAACTGCACTTTGCCTATTTTTTGGTTGACTCTTTTTCTTTTTTTATATAATAGATCTTTCAAAGACTTCAGAAATAGCTTTGCTAAGTCTCTTGTCTGTATTTGAACTGACCTCCCTCGTGTCTGGAGAATATAAAGTGGAAGAGATGAAAAGTAAAACAGAGATTAAAGAATAAATCTCTGTTATTTATGAATGAACTTATACAGAGCACAATATAGGTTTTATCAAGGAGGAACTGAGCTTTACCTACTTTCCTTTCCATAATACATACTGTGACCCTACTTGAAGCACAGTCACATACAAACACAAACATTCCCCAAGCAAAGGCCTACACGGATGCGCTCTTGGTGAAGAAGTGGAGGAGGAAAAGAAGGAGGAGGGGAGACAGAAAAGAGAGATACTACATGGATGACCCAGTTGGGCTTGTGCCAGTTCTAGAAGAGCCTGGAGCCAAAGTAAAAACCTGGAGACACACACACACTTACAAGTATGTGCACGCACACACCACACACCATCTGGTCCCGTGCCTTTTAATAACTGAAACAAGGCACAAGATGTAGGCAGCATGGTGCATGGTTTCCCAACAGCCTGGCAGCAAGAGAGTGGAAAGTCACAAAGGTAACAGCAGCCCTGAGAACAGTAAATACAGATTGCCTTACAGGTGCATGAAGAAAAACACAAGGCAACAGACAGCTCTAAAACTGGTTGCCTTCTAAAGGATTGAACATTTTTTTGGAGGGTTTCTCCAATAGTTGTTGGGAGGAAAAGACAACTGCTGTTTCTTTCCTTGACCCAGCCTAATTTCCCCCTCACTCACTGTTTCTCTTTTCTTCATCTCTGTCTTTCTCCCCTGCTGCTTACAGGAGTCAGCCTGACTTTTGATCCTGACATCTGCGTCTTGCAGGAATGTCTGTGCGCTCTCTCTGCCCTCTGATGTAGCTCCAGGAACTAATGGAATGTGAAAGAGACAGACGGGCTTCTCGTCTGAAAAACACTGCCCTCTCTCCGTACACGTGTGCATATGCATACATGTGTGTACGTGTGTGCTTGTTTCATACACGTCTGCTGTTTGCTTCCATCGTAGCCAATTTAAAATAAAGCCATTTGAAAAGAGGTGAGAGAGAAGACAGAGAGTAAATAAGTCTAACAGTTTGGTTTGTGGTTTTTGTAAGGAATCTTTAGCTGTGCATGGATTAATCCTGCAACTCTGACTTTCTCTCTCCCTCGTTCTACAGGGAGAGACTGAAAGGTCTAAAAGGGTGTTTACAATTCACTAATCTGACTTCAAAACCGGCTTAACTCTGGTAGACATCAAAGGTGTGCGCGTGATGGCCCCACTTATCCCAGTAAGAGGGGGATGTATGATAGACTGGAAACATGGCAAAGAGGGCTGGGGAGCAAAAAAGAAAAGAAACAAGAGGAAGCTAGATATTTTTAAGATCTTGTGATGGTTGTCTCAATTGATTAAGGGAAAATAATTTCCAGACTTTTTTTTAAGGCTTATAAATTTGAGAGACCCAAGAGGTGCCCAATGGAAATATGTTTAAAAATAATGTTTAAAAAATTATTCCCCCTACTGATTTAATCTGTTTTTACCTTTTTCACTCATCTTAGTGTTTGAGATCATCAAACAAATTTTAATATCGGATACAGATCACCCTAGTAAATCAAAAAAGCAACAATATTTTTTATGAAGATTTAACCCCATACAAAAAAATTATGGGTCCCATTTATTAGCTAAATGTGATCGGACAAATTTTTGATTCAATTTGATCAATCACACCCAGGAATGATTACAAAATCAAGTTACTTAACTCTCCTGCCATCTGAAGAGATGGGGTCCAGTAGACTCACCAAGTTCTTTTACTCTGTGCGTGGTCCAGAGGGGTTGCATTGACCCTGTGTGCATGTACCTTAACATTTTTTGTGTGTGTGTGTGGTTTCTAAAATTGATAGTTTGATGGGTAAAATAGAACCCTCCGTTGATTGGGTTCAGACAACATGAAGCAAGCTAGAAAAATATCAAAAAACACCACATCGTGCCTTAGATCAAAAGGCATTCAACAGCACATCAGAGTTCACAACACTAATATTTACCATTCTGAAAATAATTAGTCCAGCGAGCAACAGCAAGAGCCGTTGTCCACCAAAGAAAACATAGAACAGGATGAACCTTTCCAGGCATGGCCAGCCTCCCAAAATCGCTCCAAAAGCTAATCGACAATTCATCCAGCAGGTCACAAAGAACTGACAAGGACTCACTATATGTTATGAATCTGTTTGACAATTTCACTACTTGCATGACTTGTCATAATTGATGAAACAAGGAATATTCTTTTCTTTAATAAATGACCATCATTTCATAAAGTTCATGCTAAGGAGGACTAAGGTCATGTAGTACTTCAAAAGTCTGAGGCGCATCCACATTTGAAAAGAAACAAATGAAAGGTCTTGACATGCCTTTCTCAAAACCCAGAGTTCAGTCTGATTGAACTTGCCTTAATCAAGGACTTCATGCTCAGAAACCTTCCAATTGTGGTTAAACTAAAACAAATCTGCAAAGGAGAGGGGGCAAAAATTCCTCTGCAGCAAAATAAAAGAATCACTGACATGATCCAATGGGAGATATTGGTGGCACATCCAGTTACAAGTTTTAGAGCTCAAAATCTTTTACATTCAAATAAGGCCAGGTTGTAGCCTATTTTTAAATGCAGGAATCATCTGCAACTTTTCAGTTTTTAATTAGTTCAGCTTTGATATATTTTTTTTGTGGTAATCTGTAAATTTAATCACATCACACACGAAAAAAACAAAACAAAACAGAAGAAATCTTTAAGGGGAAACAGTTTTTCACAGCACTGTTGGTTCAGCTTTAACCTGTGGACTACCTGAGTCTTATCAAAACAACTGATAATAGAAGGTCATCCGGTATATCAACCCGTGGCTTTCATAAACATATTCATTAAGAACTGATAGCTGCATTTCCAAATGCAGCTCCAAAAAGTAGACCGGAGAAGTCTTTATCCTGGTGAGGCAAACTAATGAGGAAAATCTCATTTAAACAAGATTTCCATGAATATCTGCACAGGAAAGAACGCAGGCAAGGTAAAATTAGCCCTGTAATAAATGAAGATTGTGGAAATACATCTGGCATTAATTGTCATCCTAAGGTCACGGTTCATTAAATTACCATTAAAGAGTTTGACAAAATATATTTAGTGCTCACTGAGGTGTGCTGGCTTTGTGAGGTAAAATGTATAAATAACTGTAATAACTAAAGCTGTGTTTCTGAGACCTATTAATACAGGACGGGAAGCAGGAGCCTATTCTGCGGGGACGTTATCAAGGGATTCGCGCTATTAACAGATGTATTTTTCCCCCTCCTTGAACACGTAGAAATAATGCAAATTATAATAAATTGTCACGTAATGAACAGAGGGCCCAAAAAGCGGAGGTTTCGATGTGATGGAGATGAGCTTATCTGGGCGCTTCTATTATTTATTCAGTGTGTGTTTGCTGAATACATCTCCATGCAAAGTTCTTTTGTGATTCTAAGTTTGTCCCACATTCCCATTGAGATATCAGGGAGCGACATGCGAGGCCGCCTCAAGCAAACATCTGCTCACATATGTACACACATGTAGAAGCACACACAGGCAGACGTGCATGCGCACTCTGGACATTTTAGAACACAAAAGATGTAAATTCTACTTAAAAGAACATCCTCAAAAAAAAAGGACAAAAATCTAAATGAGGTTGTAAAGGATCAGATGGCTTGTTTGGATAAAGACCATAAAGGGAAAAAGATAGAGAAAGAAAATGAGCACGCATGTGTGTATATGTGTGTGTATGTTTCTCAAAAAGAGAGGCAAAGCAACATAAGACAGAGAGACTTGCGTGGACAGACACTGATTCCCCCAGGTGCATGTTGGGTAAGTCCTCAATAATCTGGAGTGACAAGAAACAGAAGGAGCCGATTTCTCCTCATGTCATATCCTCTTTCGCTTTTCGCTTCCTGCTTCTTGTCAACAGGACTTTAAACTGGTGTTTGTTAAATTGGATGTTAGGTTCAGGAGAGGACTTTGTTGCATCCAGTGCTTGTCTGTTAGCAAGCATGGATGTGCTGTCATTCGAATGTGATAACATGTTGTCTCCTGATATTAAAGGGTCCAGGTCAGAGAACGCAACGCTGTAGAAATAGATTAGTTTAGAAAATTACCCCAATAAAAACCACTGGTGTAAATTTGCATAATGTAAATGAATACAAATTGATTTGTGGCTGCAGAAGAATCTACCAGTGTCCTGGACGGCAAAGCCCTCCAGCCTTAACTGTTCAGCAGCAGGTCTGTCCTGCCTTTCCAGGAAGACTCAGATGAGTCTGAAGCCCCTGGACATCCCTGTTAATCACTCATCCTTAAACAAGCACTTTCTAAATGACCTTAGAAAGACAGAAACAAGAGACAAAGCACAGATTCAAACAAGGCCCTTAGGCCTCAAACTAATTTAGAATCCCAGTTTGATTTTTAACCAAATGCTCCCATGAGATACACATGTGCAAGAGTGTGGATCGTCAGGCAACCAGTTCCTCCACATAAACAGCAAAGGTCATTCCCTGTCTGAGTCAGTGTATGTTATTGTTCCGATTACTGTGTGTGATTTTGTTTTGACTATCAGTGTTACAACTGTAGAAATGACTGACCTTTGACTATAAGAAATAGAAGATCACATCACAGTCATTGTCAGAGGATTATTTTTACGTTGAGGTATAAATAGTCATTTCAGATGCTGCACATGAAAGGAATTATAAGAAACAATAGTTCAAAGTCCTAATGTTTGCATGTTCCTAGGAAGGCTGAGACAATGCAATAAGTTTTTTTCTTTTATTCTCTTGAATTATGCCTTGCAGTGCAGTGAAATTCTTCACAATTCTTCACAATTTCTTCAATATTTTATCTTATGCCATGCAGCAAAAGATATGGTTTTGTGTTAAAACAATATACTTCCTACGTCAAACTTATGTGAGCTCAATAAATTAGAGTATCATAAAAAATCGACTTGAGTAATTCAGTTTGAAAGGTGAAACTCATTTATTATTTATATTCATTGCACACAGAGTGAAACCTTAGTGTCATGGATGGAAAATGTTTTGGCCTCCAGATCCATAATTACAAGTTGAGCAGCAGACAGTCACTGGCAGCTTCCATGTGTCCATTGCTAAAAGGTGTGCTTTTAGCAATGGAAAAAAATAGGCAAGTTGTAAGACACAAGACCAAACGATGCAGAGGAGCAGAAGCCTCAAACCAATCTGGTCTACCGTTCCACCCTTAAAGACGCACAGCCTGATTATCATAATACTTCTCAACAGGAATGTAATTCATACAAAGTCCTCACCATGTATTGAGTTACTGTATAAGCAACACAATACATGAGCATGCCTTTTAGTAGGCTGTTGTTTTTAATTTTAAATTCTTGTTATTGGTGTTTTGAAATATTTAAATTTTACAAGAAATTGAAATATGGTTTTTCCCTAGTTTAGTTAATATAGTTTCAATCGTTTTCAATACAATACACGCATATTGTGAAATGAGCTGAAAAGTTGAAAACTAGCCACTGCAACATAAAACGTTTCAAAGCACCATTTTAAATTGTCCAATATATTGTCATGATCTCATAGTGGCAGCTGTTGAGAAATTCCTTGGCCCATTGTTGTCTTTTTGACATATAAACAAAGGCACACACAAATAGTCACAGACACCAGATGGCCACTCCCCCCTAACCTTGTACATTAAGGTCCCTGAGGCAACAGGTCAAAACAGGTCCCAACTGAACAGGCCATTTCTGGTTCACAGGTGAGCCCTTTCTCTTCATTTAAGGAAAACTGCAGCATCACGCATCTCTGTTTGATTGCAAATGAGAGCAGGTCACTGTTTCCCGGGGCTACTTCTGCAGGGCAGATGGGGTTCAGAGTCTGACCCACCTGATGTAACTAGAAGGTAGCCAGAACTTCTCTTTTTTGTTATGACATAAAAATTCATGCCAGTGCTCTGAAGCAAGCAAAATGTGTTGAAGTTGTTTTTTGTAAAGAAATTCTTGTTGTTAGTATTCCAATGATGTGGTGGCTTCAAAGCATCCAGCTTCTATGTGCCACAAATCTGGGACAAACTTCCAGAAAATTGTAAAACAACTGAAAGACTGAGTTAATTTAAATCAAAACTAAAAACCCACTTGTTTAGAGTTACTTACTTGATATGTATTGATTTTGGAGATGGCACATATCAAAATGTAATATTTGTTACTTATTGTCTTAATTGTTTGTGGTTTTCTATGAAAAGAACTTTGAACTGCCTTGTTGCTGAAATGTGTTATACAAATAAATCTGACTGATTGATTAATTGAAATTCATATAATAGTGTCATTAATCTTAACGTAACCAAGCAGTGATAGCAGTAATTTTGTCTTGCTCCTTTTAATACCTCTAGGTGGCAGTATTGTCATATCAACATTTCTTAAACTGGACTCTCTGTCCCAGCCTTCATATCTCTGAATAAAAACTCTCCCTATTCACAGAGAAATACGACCAATCCTGCAGACAAGTGATTATACACCTTAGTCACTCTCAACTCTGGACTTAATATTAAAATCTGCAAAAAATATTTCACATCTCAGGAGTTGGCTCATTCCTATACTGGGAGAATTTGATCCTGCACAAATGCCACATTTGTTGTGGTTTTTAAACAAAAATATTTAACGTAGAATTGAACATTAATACTTTTTCTTTGCTGCAGTTATTGTTTGAATGAAACTTAAGGCTGACCATACCATTAAACACGGCCCAAAGTGGGAAAACTAAGCATGTTAAATCTGATGATCAGATGCAGGTGTGGTATGAAGGTGACGGAAAAAGGGATGGGTATGCTGGAGCAATAAAAAAAACGATAAAACACTTCCATTTATTGTAAAGAAGCATTTTTTTTTATTTTATTGTTTTACAACATTATGCAAAGCTGTAAATTGGGGATTTGTGGAAGATGCTTGTGTACAGCATTATGTTTTTGCTCAAGCAAGTACCAAACAATCAGGGTTATTATTTTGTCCTGGAAATGAGTCAAGTGGAGTGTGGGGCACTCTTGGCTTGAACATGCCACTGTTTGGAAACAGAATTAAATGTATGTTTATCCTTCTGTAAGCATTGAAGCCTGTGGGCTGGAGAGTACAATAATGAGTGACTGACAGTAGATGTAGATAGAACCTGTTCCTCAGCTCTCTCTGCATTTTCTTCTTTCTGCTTGGGGATTGTGTGATTTCCTGCATCACTTGACACAAGTCCTTAACAGACTGTCTTGTTATAACTCTGAAAAGGTCATCCCTATGTTTGCAGGCCTCCGCGGTATGCAGCAGCATAACGTAGCAGACATAAGCAGGCGAAAGGTAAAAGTTAAGAGTATGCATGCAAACAGGCTACAGTGCCCCTACTTGTGTAGTTCTCTCCCCTTCCTGCAGAATTGTGGGTGCAACTGAACTCCCCAGCAGAACACTGCTCTGACAGCTAACTTTGCCCTATGTCACAGCGTGCACTGATTGTCTTATCTACCCATTTATCACAGTTGATTTGGACCCAACCTTGCCTGAAACCTGCGTTCAGATCTTGTCCGGGTGACTTGGAATACGCAATGCTGAAATTGTTGAGCTTTTTCCAAATAGGGGATCCATTGCAAATGCATTCAAGGTTATTTTAACGCACAGAGATGCTTAATGTGTTTTCTGACTGCATTTCACTGGCCTGAGATAATCATGACAATTAGCCTGACACTATGGAATGGTAAGGGGCAGGACCATAAATATTGGGCTCCACACATAGTGTCTCCTACACATGTACTGTCAGCAAAGTGACACAAAATTACATCCTAACAAGTGTACAGTTCTCCTGCCTCAGATTGTCTGAAGCGTTATCTCCCATGAACTAGAAGAAATGCATGAGTGTGCAGGATGGGGTTGGCTTCACGAGGCTGTCCACACAAGCTGTTTGCACACAAACCAGCACTGATGTCTTCTGTCAGCCCTCATTTCGGTAAACACTGACGTCTATGTGAGGAAGCGGAGTGACAGGTGCATGATTGAGGTACTTAAATGCAGACACTCTCAGCAACCGTTCCTTCTCTGGATCTCCCAGGGATGCTGCGTTTTGCATCTTGACAATATATGCTTCAGCACTCTTTCATCTATTGAGACCATTTCATTGTCCGTTAATTGATGTAAGACACCTTATCCAAGACTTAGTGCTAATTGTGCAATTATTTAATCAAATCACAATAATCATGAAAACATAATCATGTCTCAGTCGTGACAAGGAAAGACACATGGCATACTTGTTTGGTTCTCAGAGGCAGGGGTTTTGTCACCTTTCTAAAAGACGCTGCTTCACGAACAGATCGGCTAAAACCAGATCTGTTGAAGATAAACATTAAATATGCATCCAGATCTTCTGCTTGGGCAAGTGGACTGAATTTGTATAAATGGCTAATGTGTTGCAGTGACGGCAAGCAACTAGATTGAGCGCTCATTACAAAATCTGCTCCACTGGCTATTAACACTCACCAGGAAGCTTACCCTGGGCCCCGTCACATGCTAGGGTTAAATTGAGAGTAAGAAAGTATAAGTTTGCATATGTGAGAGGGTGAATTATTGTAAAGGTTGGATCTAAAAAACTGCATTTCAGTTTCAATTAAACCATGAAATTGAAATTCTAAATTCATAACACAAGAGGAAACGTTTTTCAACCATTTATTTGTACTCCTTTGACCCTTATAGCTTAAAATTAAGTTATTTCCAAAACTTTAATATTGCATAAACCCAATGAAAAACATGTAACACATAATTTTCATCCTATTGCATAGTATTCCATGTTCTGTACAAAAAAGGCAGTACTTTAAAGATTGCTTTTCATGAATTAATCAATACAACGTAGCATGCATGCAATCAGCCTAAGGCTCTGCTTAAGAAGGCCAGATTGCTTCAATAGTGACTTACAGGTTGTCTGCAGTTTTGCTCTCTTTCGTCTAATTCTTGACAACACTTCATAGATTCTCTTAGGGGTGAAAGTTTTGTGTTTGCTGACCGATGGAGTTAAACAATGATGTAAAATTTTTAATTTTGTAGATAAGTGTAGATAAGTGTAAGGTGCTGCAGAACAATGATATAAGTATCTCCGTAAAGTTTGCCAAAGTATCAGAAGATCTAATATTTCCTGACCTCTATCTACCACATATTTTCCTTCCACTCAATCTACTATTAAAATGCTTGAATAGCGAGAGCAATATGCGAACAGACAGCTTCTTTAGCCTTTGTAACTTCTGCTCCTTGTAGAAGGTGCCAGTGTCCACAGCCCTTAACAGTGTGAGCCATAAGTCTGTTTACTGGTATGATTTAAGTTAAATTTTCTGTAAAACTGAAATGTTCTTTCTACCAAAGTCATTATGCCAGATAAATGGACTTTAGGCTAGATGGCCTCAGTTAGAAATCTTGCTTGTGCACATTTTTTCGACATAGTTTTTCCTTTCACCTAACTTTTTATTAATATGCCAGAATAGATTATTAAATAGAACATCCAGTTGATTTGGGTATGACCTTGCAGGCATATCCTCATTGTGGAAGGGTGTCAGTGTGAAGCTGCTGGAGAACTGTCAAGTTAGCCATCTTAACCAGTGTTGTGTAGGCACAACATGGAGGTATGCCGTGAA
Organism: Brachyrhaphis roseni; assembly: GCA_903066815.1. NCBI lineage: Eukaryota > Metazoa > Chordata > Actinopteri > Cyprinodontiformes > Poeciliidae > Brachyrhaphis > Brachyrhaphis roseni. Next base: position 28,273 of record CAEFZY010061418.1, read on the forward strand.
ATTATTTCCTTTTCTTATCCTTCTTATCGGTCTTATATAATTTTTAAGTTTTATTGGAAACATACTTTTGGATTTTCTTTAGATGTGAGTCATAATTCTCAAAGAAAATCAGAAACACTTGAACTTTTTCACCCTGTTTAAAATGAATCTACTGAATTAGGCCACTTCAAGTCCAAAAAGTTTTGCTTTTTGGACTGAAACGATATAAATAAGCAAACTTTTCAATGATACTCTAATTTATTGAGATGCACTTATATGTGTTCAGTAGGAATCTTTCTGGATCATCACACTGTGGGCAGATAAAGGGTTGGCATGAACTGACAGTTTGGTTGACACAGTAGGTGAGGAGGTCCAGGTGTCATGGCGTACATAAGGCGAACAAAACATCTCCATAGATTCTCACCGGGGACAGCGTCCTCTGTACTTATCACACTCATTGCCCACATTAGGCAACAATCCTGCTGATAAAAGCATTACCATTTACCCAGATGGCTCTTTAATAGAGGAAAATCATATGTGGGATAATATTAGGCACACACTTCAAACTGCAGCCGTCTGCACTGCCATGTTGCCTGCTTTGTATTTTCTCTCCTGATGGCCTGCTGAACAGCTGATCTGAAAAAAAAAAGCTCATGCCAATTTTACAGGGTAAGTCAAGAGGCTCCCCACACGCGCAGCTGCAGGGATGTTGTCAAAAGAACACAATTTAATAAACCTGGCCGTGACACCTGCACACTATTCTTTCTTTCGTTCCTTCAATATCGCACAGTGCTTTCTCTCTATCTCTGTCTCCCACACCTGCCAAAGTGAAGGATTTGCGTGTATTACGCATAGCACACTGAACATGCCAATCACCTCGCAGCGCAGGTGTCTGTGTGTCGTCTGCATTCCTTTGGCAATTAACCATGCACCAAAAATACTCTCAGACTTGCAGCTTCCGGATGCTAAAGTGGGGACAAACGTCATGACGGGCTGTTCCATCATTTACATGCCAGAATCACTTAGTTTTCAATTAACATGAGCAAATGACTAATGCAAGGCCTTTTAAAAATCATTTAAAATTTATACCTCAATGATTCATCATTCAGCGCACATGAATGCAGAGCGCCTTACCTTCCACAAATTAATTCCAAGAAGAACAATGAGATGTCATATTTTATGAGCTAAAACACACAGTGACAAACAGTTGATGTAATCTCTGTTTCAAATTGTTCGCACTGCTAGGCTGTGAATCTATAAAGCTAAGACAAAGTCAAACATTCTTTCACTCAAAATGATTTAGACTGAAAGTACAGAGAGAGGGAGAAAGACCAAGGTAGAGAGAGGTGTTGACATGAAGTCTGTTTACTTCTTAGTGTCCCATCTGTAAAGATTCTGTCCACGGAGACCTCATACAGGGTGAGGGGACCCCTATTCATCTCCTCCCAAATGGGATAGCATCCTCCAGGGGAGAGGGGTGACGCAGTTGCTGCCAAGCCGATGGGGAAGTCCTTTTGCTGATAATAGCAGTCGACGGGGGGAACAACCTCAGCAGGCACGGGGCCAGACAACTGTCAATCACAGTACCGCTCTTCTTTTTTTTCACTTTTTAGTCACCACTGCTCCTCCTCTGTAGCCCTCTCTCTCCCTGTCTTTCAACTCTTTCCCCCCAGTCACAGTGTGCTCACTGAAAAATAATTCTGGACCAAATCAGCAGCCTGGAGATCCTCACAGTGAACATAATAGGCTCAATGTTCTGGCACGGGCTCGTCAAACAAACCGAAGACGAGCATCACTTCCAGATGTGGAGAGGTGAACAATAGGAAGGTGTTTCCAGGGTGATCTAATTGTGCATCAGCATGGACAACAAAGAATAAACCTAAATAATAATTTGAAATTCTTCCCTGAAAGTGTGCACTTGACAGAAAAATGTAACAATTGTTGATCCTCATTTAGTTACCTAAGTAGTAATTAGCATGCTGTTAATTACTCAAATGTGGAATAGCATGAAACATTGCTATGAGCATCTCTCCCTTTTCAGTTTGTTTAATTTGTACCCATTGTTCAGCTGCAAATGGCAGAAATATAACAAACAAAACTGTGTGGAGGAAATAAATCTACAGTGTAAGCACTGAAGTGATAAGAGATAACTTGAGTAAATAAAAAGCTGTTTTCAAATAATGTGTTTTTAACAAGTTGAAAAAAGGTACCAAGAAGAACCTCACACTGTGTGAAAATATAATTACTGATTGTGCTAACTCACCCACACTGGAGCATTGTCAAACATGATTTGCCCATTTAGGTCATGCTACAGATTCTCAGTTGGATTTAGGTCTGGACATTGACTACCACTTCAAAACTTTCATTTTTTTTGTTTGTTGGAGCCATTTAATGTTGAGCTAGCTAATGTGAGTTGAACAAAAATTGGATCACTGTGAGTTGGGTCAATGTCCTGCTGCATAATCCAAGCCTGCTTCAGTGTAATGTAACAGACTGAGGCCCGGGTGTTGTCTGTAAATATTTTCTGACAGAGAGCATAGTTCATTGTTTCATCATTTACAGTTAGCCTTCCAGGTCCTGAAGCAGCAAAGCAGTCTCAGACCATCTCGCTACTATCACAGTGTTTGATTGTTAGTAGGATTTTCTTAATTTGACATTTTGTTTTAGCTTCATGCCAAGTGGAATAGGCTGCAAGCCTTTTAAAATGTCTACTTTTGTCTTTTCAATGCAAAGAAAATTGACCAGGTTGGCAGAGGGTTTGTTCTCTTTGTTGCTGAATTTAATAAAACAAGTGAGGCCTGAAGTGCTTTTGGTGTTCTGCTGGGATCTCCTGTGACCTCTTCGATGAACTTTTGACAAACTCAAATAATTTTGGAAGGCTGGCCATTCACTGTACAATTCACTGTAGCGTGGAATCCTAAAACTTTAGAAATGACTTACGTGCTTCTAATGTGCTTTTGATTAAGGCATGATGTATTGCTTTTTTGTTATCTTTGCACCTAAAACTAATCACTGTTTTCAGGTGTTTTTAAGCCTTTTAATATAAAAAATCATCAACTGAAAACTAGATTTTGTATTTTAGTCAGGTTATTTCAGTTTGGTCCTAAAATTTACTTGATGATCTGCAACATCAAAACATAAGAAATCTGGAAGTGGACTAATACATCTTCACAGCAATGTATTAAAAGGGTGAATTCTGTTTTTTCAGGGCTTTTAATATCCCTATTTCTATTACAATCTTGTAGACTGTTTTTAAGGTCCAGCTCCAAATAGATTCTCTTCTTGGTGGAAAGTAAATAGATCGATATAAATGGACTGAACTGTGTTAAATAATAGATCAATATTTATTTTAATTTAGGTTGTAGTTCAGGAACATGCTTATTTCAGGCCAGTAGATAGATATTGCTCTCATTTCTGGAGCAGTTTAACAAATGTTGATTGTCAACATCATGCCTGAAGCTTTCAGGAATATTAACTAAGCAGATTCAGAGACGAGGATTAAAAAACAGCATACTTGAATTTATATTTTTGCATTTTACAGATGACTAAAGCTTTTCACCAAAAGAGTAAACGAGTACTCAGAGAGATTTAGATAAAATTAAAAAAAACGTTACAAGTATATTTTATGTCTTGATACTTTTCATAAACTTACTGACTTATTTTACGTCCACTGAGTTTGTTGATAAAATCAGAGCTGTCACAATTGCTCTGTAAAAGTGGGAGAGGTAACGCCATGCTGTTGCTGCAAGCTGTCTATTAATGAGGCATCACTCTATCAGGGGCGGTCGGTTATGACAACTACTAGAGGCATTTTAGTGTGTTTTTGTTTATTCCTGTGCTATCTTACTGTGTGTTTGTGTGTGAGTGAGTGTCTGAGTACTTGTGACCCAAAGCCAACTCTGAAACATGCAAATTTGTAAGATATGTTTTAATTGTTTAGCCTAAAGTGCAATTGATGTGATGGACATGGAAATATTAATGGCAAGAAGTAGAGAAGAATATTTACTGCATTATGAAGTGACGGCTTAGCTGAACCCCAAGAAATCTGTATACATCCCACAGGATGAGCATCTGAGCTACTCGATATTTAAAGATAGATAATTTTGCCATAATTTCAGTGCATGATTGAGTAAATCTCTTCACCAAGGTAAACCATCAACTTTGTAAAAACAGTATTCACTCTGATTTCTAACAAGGCTTGGCTAAATGTTGCCAGACAATTGTAGACAAAGGCCAGAATTTCTGGAATGGTGTTCTTTGGACAGATGAGTGTAAAGTGTAATTAGTTACACACCAAAACAGTGGACATGTTTGGGGAAATTCCTGAAAAAGGGCCATCTAGCAAAAGTTATGCAAGAAGATGAAATTGTCATTGCTTGAGTATGTTTTGCTGCAGCATGACCTGGCCAGCACTGCCATGGATTACACCAGAAATTTTGTATTTACAGATTAGATGTAAAATTATGTGTTAAAAATGATTAGTTTCACAAGACAGTGGTTAAATGTGTTGCTGCTTTCTCAACTGACTAGTATTTAAATATTGAAGCTATGATGTGCACTGAGACTGTTCAAATGTCCTACCACTGATGGACACCATCTGCTTGTCCATCTACCTAAGTAACATCTCCCTTATGGTTTGTAAAACCTCTTATTTCTCTTTCAGTTTTATATTTTATACTTGTTGAATGTGAGAACTACAAGCTTCTACACATACAGTAGGACGCTACAAAGCATGCAAATACACTTGGCAGCCTTTTTGAAATTCAAAAATAATTACAATAAGAATCATGGTCTTACACCACAGCTTCATGGGTTATGTTGCTTTAAATATCATAAAATTTGTGCATTCCATTAATTTTGCACAAATATTTGCAGCCTCAAACATATTTTAAACAAACTGAAATATGTACTCAACAGCATTGCATCATCATTCTTTGTATGTAAAGTGTAAATTACTTTTGCTGCAACCCTTCTGAATTGCCTCTTGTTCGGTCTCTGTTGTATCTTTCTTTAATCAGTTCAGGGGCCCAAGAGAAATGTGGTCAGTTTGCTTTCTCACAGCGCTTCAGCTGACACTACCAAGAACTCATTTTACAAAGTGCCTGGCATCAACAAAACCAACACAGCATTTTCCTTTTGTACAATACAATTCCCCCAAACCAACTAAAACTTCCATAATGATCAAGTCGCTCAAACTGTGGCTGTGAACGATGTTTGGCTTGCACTTTCGCTGATACTGCCCCGTCCCTTTGGTCTCTCCTTTCAAGTCCATCCATTTGACAAAGTGAAAACAACAACAAAAACACAAACAAAAAGCTCCCCCCCAAGCTTCAGCACGCACTGCCAAACCTGACATTCTAATTAGTTTTAAAAGTAATTGCTTGAAATGATTAGTTGAGTTGGGCCACTTTCCCTTGTTACCTCTGAATTGGAAATATAATTGTGGCAGACAGTAATTGGCCAGCGATAGACTGTTGGTTATTGTGGTCTGATGTGGCTGCCTGCATCATTACCACGGCTTGGACACAGTTCAGCTTTTGAACTAGACTGACCAAAGAGGAACACAAACACACACGCACGCAATGCTCTGATTCCCCATGCCAGTTCTCCATCTCCACTCGGGTCCATGCCTCGCTCCAAGGATCTAAGTTGTTATCCATTCTGGCTGTCTTTTATTCTCCGCTTCTATCCTCCTTTTATTTGACCCTTCTATCCTTTACCTTTGGGGCAAATGGACTTCTTGTCACAGAAACAGAGAGAAAGAGACTGCAAGCCCTAATCCAGTCATAGGAACCTTCTGTTTGTAGATGGTTTCCAAACAGACAAAGTGACTTTCATGGAGGAAGACTTAACAAAACAAAAAACTTGGGAATAATCTCCCTGGAATAGTAGACCAGCTTTTCATTCCACACATTTGCCACTCCTGTATGTGTTTGTGGGATTTCTTTGTGTACGTACTGGCTGTTATTGCCTGGATCAGTCTCTGTCTGTTTATGTTTGTTGCAGGAGTTTCCTTTGCTAAATTGTCTGGAAGCAGAACAGCCCCCATCAGCTAACCAGGCAGAAATGGCTGCGCATCCCGCTACGGGGATCCAGGACATGCCAGGGGGGCCACATATGCAGACAGGCGAGCTCACAGTGAAAATAACACACACACTGTACCTTAATCTCACTGACTCAGTTGCACACTGACTCACAGGCTAATTGACTGACCAGCAGACAGCGGTGAAGGAAGCGGCGAGATGCTTTAAGAATTAAGGTTAGCGCACACATACCAACTTCTTCTTCTTTTTTTTTTTTTTTAAATATGTTCAATCTTTCCATTACTATATTATTATTAAACTGAGAGAGCAGAATGTAAGAAGTAGAGAGATATCTATTGCAGAAACAATAGATACAGCTGAAGGCTATAAGATTATTTTCTGTAGAGAAACAACATTAAACAACTTCTTCATGTGAAATGATGAATTGAAGGTGGAAATAATGACAGCTTTTAAGAGTCCACCCAGCTGTAATTTCTAATTTTTGTGATTTTTTTGGCATTTTATTATTTTTGTCTTTATTTATTAAGAAAAAAAGCTATCATTTCTACTTTACCACTCTGTACAGATATCCTATTTTCCACAAAAGACAAGAAACAAGCAGTTATTTACATTAGGAAAAATGCACAATATTTCTGTCTGTCTAGTTCTGCTTTTTCATAACCACTAAATATTTCAGATTATCAAGCACATTTCAATAATAGATAAGGATGACCTCAGTACATACAAATAAACTATGAATTTATTAAGAAAAAGCAGATATCCAGACTTGTATGAGAAAACGTCATGAATGGTTCTTGTTAAATTGTGATTTAACCATATTTCTTGATTGAGCTTCTCCAGGCACCGAAACCTGATTTCTGCAAGACCAATAAAAAACCACTTAGATTGAACCTTTCTGAGAACATGTGAGATTCCCAGAAATATCACAAATAGTGCTATCTAGATCTAAAGATATCTAGAACATTTTTCCTACCTCTACATTTTCACCAAATACCTTTTTACACTCACTTTACCACTTAATACTTCTAATTAAGTAGAAATATATTGCAGTGATGCTACTCTTACTTGAGTGCATTTTTTTGGTACCCTACCTTATTCTGGTGCATATCAGTACACTTAAATCCACCATTTTGGTACATATGTTTGTTTTATGTTAGATTTTTTCCTAATAAATGAAAAAATCTTATTATATATGTTTAGTAGGTTTCTATACAACACTGAATGTCACTTATGCCACACTTGTTAATATGCATGAAATCAAGGAAAACTGATGCTGTATCAGCTCCTTTAAATGTCCCATTATCAGAGGAGTATTTCATCCATTATATGAATTATGTGTGGAACATTAGAAATAGGATTCAGTCTTAATATGCCCAACCGCGGTACTTCCTACCAGATCAAGTTAAAGTTTTACTCTGATCCTCAAAGGGCTCCCCAAACTACAAATGAGTGTTGTTTATTTCTCTGTCTGTATTGAAAAAATGGAAAATAGGTCAGAATGATTTTGCGAAGTATTCAATCACTAATGGTGCTTTTTGTGTCCCCCTCTTTCAACATTGTTTTTCGCCTGAGGACGGAGATCCCAAAGCTTTCCTTCAAAACTCAATATGTGTACTATAAGCATAGAGAACCCATCTTTACCATACCAACTCAGATCCCAGTCAGCATTAATATTGAGGACAGAAGTAACAAACCAAAGCCAAAGACAGCCTGATGTTGAACCTTCAGACTTAGTGTCCTGACATAAGGCAGGCAAAAACAACAGTGTAACTTTTACTGTTTTGAAGTTTGGAGTCTCACTTCCTAAATGAAAACCTGCAAAGTTTACGTTTCTAAAGCGTCTTTGTGTTCTGTTTTTTTTAACTCTTTGATTAGTAGACTGTGAGTATCGACAGCCTGGTGTGTGTGATCATCAGAACAAACTGACAGTAGGGAGCTCGATAGCCATCCCACACAGCCTCCAATACCATCTGTCTGGTATGGATCTCTGGAGATTGACGCCTGTTGGTTTGGGAAAAGTACACACCGCAAGCCTCAAGGGCTGGCAGAGAAGAGTCGGAGGAGGTGTATCTGCTACAATTGAAGCTGTTCAGTCATCTTCACACACAGAAAACTGCGACCGGTAGGGTATATGGGCTCCTTTTCATGATCTCTTTCACTGTCTTTCTCCCTCCCTCCCCTCAGAGAGGAGCGCGAGTGATCAAACACGACTGTGATGTCTTAATTAAGAAGTACTAACAGGCTTGATTAAAAGGGGAGAATGAAAGGATCCATCAGTGAAAGGAGCAATTCCCCATCGGCCACAGGCAACATAAGTGGATGGGAGAGGAGAGTCTGTAAAGATGAAGTGATGGAAGAAAGCTGGGCGCAACAACAAATCAGAAATAAGGAAAGAGTCCAATGTAGAAAAGTGACATGACTTTCCCTAAATAAATAATTTTACAAGTCGCAGTTATTGCCATAAAAGTGAAACAAGTTGTCATTAGTACCCTCTATATGGTGGCATATATTTAGATTTGAGATATTTTTGGTTTGGAGGTAGCAGAAAAGAGATTAGGATGTCAGAACAATGCTGCTGCATCTGACCTAAGTTTGCTTTTGGTAACATTCTCCAACATGGATATAAAAACAAACAAACAAACCTGCCTATTACTAGTGACAGCCCTCTCTTTGCCCATACCTCCTGTTCTTGTTTTTTTTTCATGTGTCTTTGCACTATTAAGCATCCAGTTAACCTGAAATGAACACATGCTGTCTGTCTACCTCTCTACACACTATTCTCCACAGTCCTTATTTCTTGTCCTGTTTGCCCACTTTGTACTATCTTTACTATTATGTCTTTTATTGGACATGTAGTATGAAAATATGTCAAACTGTGAAAATTGAGAAAAAAGATTTTTGAAAATCCCAATTTGGCATTTTTAAAAATATTAAAATTGCTAAACAGATAACAATTTAGAACCATTTTTAAACAGCTTTGACTCACAAAGGCACTGATTCTTGTCTTGAAAAAATTATTTCCTTCCGCAGCAAATCTTTGTTGTACTGCAAACAGTTGATGCAAAGAGTTGGTCTCTATGAAATTGTCCCTGGGTATACGTTTTTCTGTGTTGCCCCATAATGGGCTGGCGACTAGTCCAGGGTGTGTTTATGTATTGTAAAATGGAGCAGAAAGGGGAGATTTACAGCTAAATAATTTACTAGTCTGTATTATTTTATAGCAACACATCAGCATGATGTTTTCCCTTTGCTGATCACTCCAAAAATGAGTTATGGAACTTTGGACAAATAAAAACAAAACAAAACATAATTTTCACAGTTTATAAAAAGGATGAAACAGTCAACATTTTTGAGCCAAAAAACAAAACAAACAAACCAAAAAACCAGGTCTACTGGTCTGTTTGAAGTTGGCTACAGCAAGGAAGTGAATGCCAAAAATCCACAACCAAACATGCACAGGGACATGAAAACACACTGGGACCACTGCCGATCAACCCTGGCCTCATCAAACATTCCTGACCGCCACTGTCAAAATAGGAAAAGAGAAAGATAACCACGTGTAAAATAAAAATCTGTACACTATTGTTTGGAAGGCAATAGATCTTAATTAATGAGTAGTAACTGGTGTGATCTTGCTATCTTGCAATTTTAATGATTAAATAATTGATTACGTAGTCTTTCTTTTCTGTGGATATACTTGTTTGGTAAAAGAAAGCAAAAAGACTATAAAAACTAAAAGTGAATACTACCATCATGTATGATATAGAGGAATGTCCTTTCAATCTTTTTTTTTTGTTTTTACTGTAGCAGAAATTGCAAAGTACCTTTGTTTGTATTTACAGGGCATATCCATAATGTGAAATGACACAGGATTGGTACACCTTTCTTCTGTCCCTGTTGTCTCCTATGTAGGGAGCAGACACACCTCAGCCTCACTGACAGCCCATAGTCTGACTGTGAAGTGCTGCATAGCTCAGCACAGCTGTCTGTTGTCTGGTTCTTCGATGTCTACCCCTTCCAGCTTCACTCCCGACTTTGTGCCCACTCAGCATCAGAGTGATCTATACCTCTGTCATTTCCTTGGAACTTTGGTTCAACTCATAGTATTGTGAAGAGTTATAACACAAAATATATGCGGCTTTAATTACAACTTTACGGTTTACATTATTATTCTGTACTCTAATACAGTCAAACTCTCCCCAGGGTAAGGGGGAAAGAATGACAAACATATCCTATTAGACCAATGGTGGTCTGAATCCCCAACCTTATCTTTCCTTGAACTCCACTAGGAGTTACAACAATAAACAGCCATGGCTCCCTCTTTAGGGAAGTATATTTAAGGGGCACATGCTGAGATTGCTTGTGTCAGCATTTCAGCTAAACAGCAGAACAGTGTTGACACGCAACAGATGAATGTAAAACCTTGAGAACGAAGATGTGCTGGAAGCAAATCCCTGAAAAAAATGTTTTTCTATAAGCACACACTCATATTATCTTGAGTGTCTCTCCCAGCAGGCACAATCACACTCAGGCAGATAATTCAGTGTCACAGAGAGCCTTGTCTGTGACCCTGTGGTCCCCTCCAGACAGATGAAGCAGCTGGACAGGGACCCACGGCTGCCCAGAACTCACTTCCCTCGGGGAGCTCAAAGAGAAGAGTCCCCTCTCTGCCTCGGAGGATGACCAGCTGAGCTCAGTATGTGAACGCTCTGTGTCCCCATGCCCAGGAAGGTCTGAGCAGGCGAAGCAAGACTTGCAAACGTGAGGTAGTGAAGTGATACATATTTTTTATCTCTCCCAACCAGGATAGTTTTCAAAATGGATATTTAATATTTAAGGATATAAAAGCATAGAGTTTAATGGTGGTCACTTTAAGATTTTAAGGGATAAAGTAAACATATTTATTTGCAAAAATGCTTCATATAAACATTTTCAGAAAATTATCCCTTAATGAGGATATAATTATGCCTTTTAAATCTATGGCCTGCATATTCAGTGAAAAATGCCATAAATATGAACAATTTCAAAAGTAACTTTGTCTTCAACAAATAGGCAATGAGAAATTACATCTATAAAGCTACATATCTCCAGACATATAAAGAAAGCCTGGAGATATTTTACTAAGTTCAACACAAAATTTATTCAGTAGCAAGACAGGATTTACTAAGTACATATTAATATTGCATAGTTAAATTTTCCAACTGCTTTTTCTGCCTTAATGAAATATTAAGCAGCAGGGGACTTTGTGTGTTTCATCATAATGCCAAGACGGGGTAAGCATGATAGGATGACATTAATTTTTTGACAGATATTGTTTTGTAGAAAAGTGAGCACAGAATTTCTGCATAATTATGTAGTTTTGGTATACTGGGTGTATATCACGTTGAAATTAAATATAAAGAAATCTGCACAATACTAAGTGGAATGAGATCTGAAACCTTTAGAATTGTGTTGTAATTCTTTATTTGTGAGGCATATTGATGATTGTATGACGTAGGTTATCCTGTGTAAATTCTGGCATGTGTTGTTCCACAGGAACTCAGTTATACACATTGCTCACACTCTCATAAGTACACTGTAAGCCCCAGATGACAAAGGGCTCTGGCACTTCTAAAGCAGTACCATTAATCAAGCATGTATGAACACTAAGTGTTTTTGCCAAAAAGTAAAGAAAACCTGAATTTAAAATGCGTCCGACCATAATTAAGCAAAAATCACAAGAAGACAATTGGCTATGTAGCCATTTTATTAAAAAGAGTACAGAAAAATAAACAATTGAGTGCGTCAATCCGAGTCCGAGTCCCTCTGAGCTTTAATGATGCGTTTCGTCGGGCTTTCACTCAGAGTGCCAAAACTATGCAGCGGCCAGAGCTGTGAAGGGGAAAACAGAAGAATAACAAGGAGTTAAAGGAGAAATAAGATTTGATTAATACAAAAATAAAGCCATTATAGGGGAAAAAAAACACTTTATTTCACATCTTGGACACACGCCCTAATACAGGTTTTAATGATGCATTTGACCTCATTAAAAATCCTGTTATTTCATCAGCTGTCGTAGCAGGGCCTCCAGTGGAGTGCTGCCATCCAATCAGATGGACAGAAGGTTGCCTGACCTATTTCCAGGGTCATGGTTGCAATGACATCCGGTGACATGACAACATAGCAGAATGGAAAGCTAGACAATATGCTGTCCAGGCTTTGGCCAATCAGACACACTTGTTTCAAACTTCCAACTGTCTATAATCTCTGATTAGTACTTGGTCATAATGGAGGGAATTATTGGAGAACAATAAGTGCAAAGTGACTCAACTCCAAACACTTTGCTAATTTTCAACCCGAGATAAGAAAATGGAACATCAAGCATGTTTTACAAGCCAAGATAATTTTAAAGTTGAATTTGTGTGTTACCTTGCAGAAAACACGACCTCGGATCAGAGCATATGGAATTGGGCCATAGTTCCTTGAGTCAGTGGAATTTCTAAGGTTATCCCCTTCCAGCCATACATGGCCCATTGGAACCTAAAATCATTGTTACACACACAATATTGACAAAATGATTAGCATGTACACTTGTCCAAAGTAAAACATTATTTAAATTCCCCCCCACTCGCCCTCAAGACTGCATAAAAGTAAATTATTCTCATAATGCAGTGCAACTCTGTGTAAACCTCACCCCGTTCACCACACAGTCCCCTCAGCTATCCCTCCCTCCTCACGTATCTTAACGTCAACTTGCCGATCCCTCTTTATCACCACACTGTCATAGGAGAGGGGTCATGGGTAACAAACCGGGTTGGGAGATGGAGACTTAGGAGAACTTCAAACAGGGTCATTAGGCTGTTGGCTGAGATCTGCGCCCCTCGTACCCAGGGAGGGCAAAGCCAGAGAGGGGCCTGAGATAGCTGGACAGAGGGAGAAAGAGGGAGCGTACTAAGCTGCAGCTAGCAGCAGCGTCCAAGGGTCTCCACCGCGGTCCGACCTGCCAGTGGGGCAGTCATCCAAGCAGGCTCTAATTCACAGTGACACCAATTATGATTAATCTCATCACTTTAGGAGAGTAGGCTTGTCAAGGCCCTAATTAAGTGTGCTGTCCCCCTATATGTGCAGACAGGATCAACAACACATTATATTGTCATAATGGGCATCACAATCCACGAGTCTATTTTTGTGTTGCCCAACTTTTTTAACAGCAAAGTCCTCTGGAAGAAAGGGAAAAACGTGAATAAGGAAACGGGAATCTAGCAGTGGAGTGATGTCATGCCTTTTCCTGTTCTCAAGCTCTTTCCTCCTATCAATCCGGTCTCTGATTGCTCCCCAGTCATAATGCGGGACGCTGCATTTCATTTCATATTTGATAATTGAGACAGATGATGTGACATAATCACAAGCCAGTGACACGTTGACCTAACATGAGGTAAACAACTCGCTGACTAACAACGACACAAATGAATATCATTAAAGGAGTCATCTGAGAACCATATGTCAACATGCTGGATTCTCACCATTACACCTCATTAACATGGTAACATATGCTGGCTCCCAAGCACAGGAAAAAGAAACACTACTGTTTGTCATCTGCCAAATCATCATCTGCCAAATCATAACTTGGCTTTTTTATTTATTTATTTATTTTTTTAGAAAACCCTCTCTTGATTCTGTTTTTCTATAAAAACATAGCTTTTTGGTCAACAAATGTCAAGGAGAGCACTTCTTTTTTAAATTATTCAGTGCATTTATGTTAAATATAAAGGCTTGTTTGTATCGACAAAGTTAGTGCACAACAATGTTTGAGGTGAATTTGTGAGCTCTCAAGGTTTGTTTCAAAATCAGATACAAAAACATCTTTAACAATAGTGACCAAAGTGTGACCATTTTCAGCCTCAACCTCACATCAAGAGCAATATACATTTGATGTACGATCACAAGTATTTGATGAAGACAGACATTTTATTTAAATGGTCTATTGTGTTATCACATTTCAAATTTTCTTTTTAATGTATAGTTGTTGTTTTTTTTGAGTATTCATAACCTTATGTAAGGCTGTGAATACCAAAGTATTCACAGGTACTTATGTAGGTATCCAAATCAGCAAAGTTGTATACCTTGCTGATCCACCTTTAGAAGCAACTACAGCCTCACATTTTTCTTGAATATGATGTCACAAGCTTAATTTGTCCATCTTTAGACAGTTTTGCCCATTCTTCTTTGCAGTTCTTCTCAAGCTTCTTCAGGTTGGATGATTTTTGGCCATTTTCAGATATTTCGAGAAATGCTCAATGATATTCAAATCTGGACTCCCATACTGGTGCTCAAGTCACTTTTTTGACATCTTGGCAGTGTGCTTTGGGTCCTTGTGCTGATGTAAAATGAACCGTCACCTCTGTCTGAGGTCAGGTCTGTCTGGAGCAGGTTTTCATCCAGGATGTCTCTGTACATTGCTGTATTCATCTTTTTTCTAACCTCACTAGTCCTACTGCTGCAAACCATCCCATAACATGATGCCACCACCATCATGCCTCAATGCAGGGATAGTATAAGCCTGATGATGAGACTTGCCAGGGTTTTTTTTTGCTTTTCATGATCTGAGAGTCCATCAGGGGCCTTTTCGCAACCTCCATATTGTAATATTTGGTATGAGGAAAGAGATCAATTTAATTCAATTTTGAATAAGGCTGTAGTGTAACAAAATATGGAAAAGATGAAGCGGTGTGAATAATTGTATTCCAGGTGCTTTTCTCTTAAGTCCAGATGATTAAGGTCAATCATTGTAATTTCTCTCGATTTATTTTTCAGCCAATTAGTTATTTAAACAAAGGATCACATCTATTAAACTATTAATTGGCAACACTTTCCCATCTAAACAAAAAATGTATAAACAAGCATATTTAGAAGATGAACCAGGCAGTAATTTAAAAAGTGATTAAACAGAAATCTTTGAAACTTGGCCTTTCAAATCATGGCAAATTGAAACTAAAGCTAGAAACTATCTTCACGTAAGACACAAAAAGAAAAAAAAATGTCAGAGGAAAACTTCAGCATTGAAAACAAAGCTGGACCCATATGCTTATTTTTGTATTCTCTTTCAGAAATTGATACACAAAACCCTATTATTAGGGAGTTTATCTGAAGACAGATGAGATTAGCAAGTACTTTGTCATCTATCCTCAATGAACATCAATGTCTGTTTTCAACTTAGAACAGATTTCGACAAGCATTTTTAAATATCAAGTTCAACGCAGGCTTAAAGTATTTATATATGGAGTTCCTTTAATCTGCCGGCGGACTGCCGGGCAGGATGGATGGGAAAGCCAGCAGCAGTCTTGCGGTAGCAGGTTGGGTCCATGCCAGGCATTGTGTGCTTGTCAGAGATGGGTCGAGTAGAGCTGAAGCCAGAGCTCTCATCACTGTGGAGGACGGCTGTTTAACAACCTTGCCATTACACTGTTCATTATTTTAACATGATTGGGGTGAGGAATTACTTTCCATTAATACACTGTGTATGAATATTCAGCTCATCTCCAACCATATCTCTCTGTCTAACTTTACAGCAGAGAACAGAAAGTATGGCTGACGTTTCGTCTCGCATGTCTTTCTCTGTCCCCTGGTGTAACATTAGAGATCAACCGGTATT
Source organism: Brachyrhaphis roseni (assembly GCA_903066815.1). Lineage (NCBI taxonomy): Eukaryota > Metazoa > Chordata > Actinopteri > Cyprinodontiformes > Poeciliidae > Brachyrhaphis > Brachyrhaphis roseni. Next base: position 43,927 of record CAEFZY010061418.1, read on the forward strand.
GTTTTGACACAATAGAAATGATTCTGAAAAGGTGAGAGAGCAATTAGTACTTGCTGGATCTCTGGGGGTGGAGGAGACACGTCTGTCTATCTGTCTGAACAAGAAAAGAGGTGATGACAGGGTCTAACACCGTCTTGCAAAAATCATCTTTACAGGCTTACATATAATGTTTCACACAATCATAATAACCACACACAGGGCCATAGATTCTCTGCACTAGAGGGAAAAAACTATATTAGGGGGCATTTATATGAAGAGGTATTTTCTCAGACTAGATACTGGTAATCAATATTAATATATTCTTAGGAGTTAAAATACATAATTCATGACACCACATATTTGATGATAGATGACATTAAAATGCTTTAAGTATCTATTATGTTATTACTAAGATGCATAATACATGTAAAAAAGCAGTGAGGTACAACATGCTTTAACTTGTTTTTTGTCTCCATAGTGAGCTGAGCTTGCATCCTTTTGAAATCAGAGACTACCAACACAGATTTGAACCCCAAAAAACAAACATAGTCTTGTAAATTATACAATTGCATACACAGCTGACAGAAGACACACCAGTCATATCCCTGATAAATTTAAGTATTTTCAAGTTCAGAGTATGGTTTTAGCCCATTAATCCACAATGGAGGAAGAAGGTGAAATTTCAATAGGAAATTTCACCAGGAAACATAAGGCTTATTTGAACGAACAACTGAACAGATCATACTATGCCTTGGCTTTTCCTTAATATTTTGCATCTTAAGGAATTATGTATAAGCTATATTAAATATATACAGCAAAGGAAATTTTTTTATTTATCATATTTGATTTGAATTTATTCATTTAGTAAAACAGTTTACTAAGCATTCTTGCAAAGCAGTGATTCCATATTGTTTGCCAGGGGATGTATTTCTTTAAATAATTTTTAAGCAAATTTATGTTTTAAAAAAATACAATGCACTGTTATAGTGCTATAAAACTGAAATTTAATGAGAGAGAAGTTCATGACAGACTTCACAAATCAGAGGGAGGATACCTTCTGGAGCTATTGTGTGAACAGAGGCTCTTGCATTTGCTGAATGACCCAGCAGCTTAACTCATCCATACTTTCACAAAATCATAAGATTATACACTAAAAAATGCTAGCTGATTATGTTATATAAAATGACAGAAATCAGCTAAAACTAACCCTTTTGTGGTAGCTTCCCCTGCAGCACAGCTAGTTTATGAAGGAAGTTAGAAAAGCAGCAGCTTTTAGCTGCCAAAAAAACGTTTTAAAAATCGTAAATTAATTATACAGTTTTGGGATGTGAAAAAAATTAGGGTTATAAAAGTGAGGGTGTTAAATAGTATGTCAAAGATGTTGGGTTAATTTTGCCCATTTTTACCCACAATGACAAAATTTGCTTCACCAACAACTACAGCTTACAGATTTTTGTTTTATTCATACCTACAGACAGTCCTTAAATGAATAATTAGCTATTTATGTGGTATACATGCAGATCAGTTTCATTGTGGTAGTTCAAGGGCACTTGTCTAGTCTTCAGCTACATATAAGTTTCTGATGAATACATCATAGAGTCCTGCTTCTGTTTGAAACTGGTCAATCACTTAAAGACTGAATAGAAAGCATGAGATCAGTATCAGTGTGTGTTCAAAGTGTTCAAAGAAAAAAATTTACCTGAACCCAAATAAATTAGTTTAAAGTTTTAAAATGACTTAAAGTGGAAAAATTTTCACTGCAATATGATACACTTTTTAAATCGTTTCTATGTGGAGGTAAAGATAGTAGAAGTAAGTATTTACTTTGTCATTTGATGAATGTCACTTGCAGGTCTGCCCTTGTGCTATATTTTTCTGAACTTATTCAAGCGTTTGCCCATAGTCTATAAAATACAAAGTAAATTCAAAGAGATGCAACATAAACACAACCTTTGGTTTGTGGACTGTCATATACTCATTCACACACACACGCAAACACACACTCAGATAACCCTCCTCCCACCCATCAGTCTGTCCATTCGGCTGGCACTAACTCTAACAGGCTTCAGAGAGATTGCGGGCCTGAGCTGTGGGTGTAGGGGGGGGGGCAGCAATAGAAAAGCAATGACAGTGGTTTTGGCAGCAGAAACCCTGTTCATTTTCTGGTTTTATCACCATTCTTAGGAAATATAGGTGTTGTCAAAAGCTGATATTTTGACCACTGACATAAAATGGATGTGCATGGTCTAAAATGTAAACGACTCTGAAAGCCTATAGACTGCGATAGTCACACAAAGAACAACTCAGACACAGTTTTGCATTATGCATAAGCATTCATTTTAGGGTGAGAGAAGCTATCAAGTGTTTTGTACTAAACACATTTTTCATTCACTCTCTATTTAACTGTACCTTTTCCTCATTTTTGGGAAACACTCTGAACTGTGGTTGTTTGCGGGAAGACAGTGTCTAAAACATAAATAAAAATACTCACATATGTGTGGGTCTTGAACAAATCTGACGGAGAACTGGTGCAGATCTTATCACCCTCCAATCCAATAACCCTTTTACAAATGTTCATTTGTGGGTCGAATGGACTTTTTGCAATTACTATGTCACCCCTGAAAACAAATAAATACAAAGATTCATGTAATGACACACAATGCATGATGCATTTACTCGAATATTATCAGTTATATTCACAAAACCAGCTGTAGATGTGTGCAAATTTCAATGAAACAAACCAGAAACAAACCAATCTCACTAGTTATGAAAATCAAAATAGCTTATCAATAAAGTTGACTCATCTGAAAATCAATTATTGAGCCATCCATGGTGTTAGAAACTGCACTCATTGACAAAGAAGAGGTAATTTCTTATAATTTTATAATAAATATGAAAGAGCAAGCATGGAATATCTAACCAATCAGAATAAATCACATTTACTGTAATATTAATCAAGCGGTCTGTACTTAATTAATCTTGCTTTGTTATCTTTCTTTAGCCTATTAATAAGTGTAATTAACTAATAAATAAAGCAAATAAACAAGATAAATAATTAACTGTAAGTAACACTATTTGTTGACTAAAGGTCTAATGGACCAGGAGCTTGTTTCTTATAAAATAAAGTGAATTAAAACCCTAAAACTTATCAATTATATGTTTAATTCTCAAATGTAAAGAGAAAGATCTTACTGAAGGTCTAATTTGGAAATTTAAAGGTTCCCACATACTTAACCCGAAGTCAACCAGTCGACGCACAGTCACATGGTTGTGGACTGTTTGGTTTTGTACACATCTTTCACACGATGCGGGACACTTTGAGGACGCCCCTACCGCTTCAGTATACGTCACCCTTCAACCCTCTGGGGTTCCCACAAACAGTCACAGCCTCTGTGGACAACGACGGTGCAATTTCCATACAGAGTTTTTATCCATTTAACAATGTTTACTGAAGAACCCTACAAATGTACATATTTCATCCTTGTGTCAGATAAACGTTCCTCAAATATTTATCTGACACAGCAAGATGCAGATACAAAAACCATATAGTGGAAGTGGACTAGTTGAAGAGAAATATCAACACTGCTGTCCAAGAACAGTAAAGGTAATGTCTATTTTGGAGTTTATTAACTTTTTTGGAACCACTTCCTCTCAAGCTTTATGGTTCTGCCACCTCATTTCCTTCCCTTTCTTGGTTAGAGAAATCTAAGAGTCAAATACAGTGGTAGATAGCCTTCATATAAACAATGATAACACTACAATATTAAGGTAAATAAAACACATTCTTTTGAGAAACTTGCAGAATTTTTTAATGAAGAAGGTGTTATTTTAGTTAGATCACAAAATTTCACTGGTTAGCTGAAACAGGCACAAGAGCAAAGACTCTTTAGAGATGGGAGGTCAGAGTCAAAAGGTTTGAGCAAGCTAGAAACAAGACCCAAACCTTTCAGTGAAGCAAACAGAATCCTACTTACTTTTCTATTTTAAAAAGATGACAACTCATACGTTCAGAGAACACAACATCATGGTTTACAATTGTGGGCTCCATAGAAGGACCAGAACACTGAATGAAGACAACAAATAAAGGTTATTATTTTTGCATAAAAAAGACGTGTGAAAAAGGGGCATCAGTGATGTAATCTTGTAAATACGAACCACCACAAATTCGCCAATGTATTCAAAGGCACAGTGTGCAATGCAACCATACTGGATGGTGTAACCCAAGAGGCCCAGGGTTTTCCCCAGCATATGACGGAACATCTCCACCTAAGAAAGAGAACAGCCAAAAGTTACAAAATTAAAAAAAAAAAAAAAACTAAAGCTGTGAGGAGTTTCATTTCTGGAGGTGTGGACAAGGTTGTCACAGTTGGCCTACCGCTAAGATGGCACATTCTTTAGTGTTTCATTCTCAGGGGCTGAGTGGCCAGTTCACACCAGAAAACTGTCCCGCACTTTGACCCTGTGGACGATGGACCTATCAACACCTTGAGCTCAGGTGATGGACAAACACAGAAACTGTGACACATCCAGCCAGGCAGCCTAGCCCTGTCTTCAGCTACATCTCTGACTGTGCTGCCATGATCATTAGAGCTGTTATCAGCTCCTGTCGGCACCATAGAAACACAAAAACACCCAGGCACACTTACAACAGCCCTGCAAACACTGTCATTTAAACACACAAGGAATAGGTCTTCTGAGCAAACATCACAACCACTTTTGGATTATTGACTTTTACTCAACCTGTGGGATGAACTGAAGAAAGCAAGCCAGTATTTACACACTGTCCAGGAGGTTCTATATGCAGAAAAGCTCTCGCACACCTGCACATACACAAACAGCAACTGTATACGGCTAGGCTTAGATGTTAGTACTTGCTTCAGTCACTTTCTTTTTTTCTCAGGCTGCTGTCCTGCTAGCCCTCCACAGGGTAAAGAAATCTTTTTCTTCATCTCTTCTATTCCTTCTGTCTCTTTCCTTCTTTCTCTCGCCATGTCTCCTCTCCCTCCCAGGGTATTATTAACCAAAGCAAGCAGAGCGGAAACCAAAGTCCCAAATCCTCAGAGCTCTGGGAATGACTTCCCAAAGATGGACAAGGATTAGGACCCCCAATTTCTCCCTTACCCCGCCACCTCCACCCCGTTTCTCCCCAGGTTCCCAACAGACCGAGTGTCAGGTGGCTCTGTGAGTCCTGCCAAAGGTGTTACCCCTAATCCCATTACCCCCGCCACTCTTCTCTCTCTCTGTTATACGCGCAGGTCCCTCTCATTCATTCCAAATGCATTTCAACTATTAAACTCTCCATCTTTTCTTTCATGTGTCTCTTTGGCCTATTCGCCATCCTTTTTGATCCCAAAAAGATAGACTGTATCCTCTCCCATCCCCACAACTTCTTCCCTCTGTTCCACAGTCACCCCTGACAACCCTGCACTTTCCAGAAAACACTGTGAATAGCAGGGCTCAAGCAGGTGAAGAGGGATATATAGATACGCTGCATGGAACCCAAAAGAAAGGCCCCTTTGCAGTTCCAGCATTCTCCTATTTCTTCTGCAAACTCAGTACTTCCCCAGCTGGTATGATAACACCTCTGGCCCTCTAATTCCTCTGTTGGCAAGAAAGTGGACTGAAGGTTAATGTGAATCTCTGTTCTGCGCTATAAGGCAGCATGTTCATGCCTCTTCCTCTTACTCTCAGCTTGCTTCACCTGAATTTCCATCTCCGTGGTACTGCAATGCACTCTTAGACATGATCTCCAGTGTTCACCTCCTTCTGCTAGACCAGGGATCAGGAATCTTTGTTAGCACTCATTCACAGAGCACAGTGGACAGCCTCCCATACAGCTGCCCTCATATCTCTACTTCATAACACCCCCTCCCCTCCATTCCAGCATGCATTCATCATAGGTAGGGATTAGGAGACTTTGCATAACCAGATCACACGGCCACTGACTGATATCAAGAGTCCATATGCAGCCGCCTGGTTTTCTGAGTCCCCCTCTGTCACTGATAGTGTGTGAGTGTGTTCATAAGCACGGACAAAAGCATCACCTGTATGTTACATAGAAAGAGTAACATATGAGCTGAAGTTACTCTTGGGACTCAGAATGAGCTGGACATACACAGAGACTTCTAATTAAATATCTATTAGATCTGATTTCCCTCAGGCAAAGAATCAAGCAACCAATACTATCTTTCAGATCAAATACCCCCTGCATGTGTGTGTGTGGTGTTGGATGGGCAAAGGGTATTAATCGCATGTTGTATTACAGCTGTAAACTAACACAAAATCTCTCTGCTAATCCTGGATTACAGGGCAAACATGTTCATGTGAAAACAACAACAGGAGAAAAAAGTCAAAGGAGCCTTCCCTGCAGAACCATCTGTGACCGCTGGCCTCCTGCTGTCACCTCGCAGTGCTACAGTCAGGATAAGAGGGCCATTTCAAATGAATAGTTGCAGATGGAATTATATCATTGTGTGTTTAACTTTGTGATCCTCTTATTGTGGGAACTCAAATTCATTCATTCAAGCAATCAAAACTAGACGAATCATCAGAATGTTTTTAATGTCCAATGTTATATACCCATTTTGCGAAAATGCTGGTAAATAATTTGCTCCATTAAGAGGGGTTAAAAACATTTGAATATAGAAAACAATAGTTCGGTGTTTTTTTCGGTCATTTGGGTGTTGCTGCCGCTAAGCTTAAATTGTGAGTTAACTGGAAACGTTTGATATAATTATATGAGAGTCCAGTTCTATGATATTTATAAGGAAAATGGTTTCATATTATGACTTAGATCGGTGAATATTAGATCCACACATGTAAGTCTTAACAATTTTACTCATTTATCAATTGCTGGTTTTCTTTGAGGTTTGAAATGCCTGTTGTTGAGATTGTTGAGATTTTATCTAACCAACATTAACTACAAAGCAAAACATGCACTGGAGTTCACCTGATAGAGTTAATAGTTTTACATCCGGTGGAATAAAATCGGATGAAAAATAATGGTCAAATTAAATAATTCTAGACTGGCAACCTGTCTAAGGTTTATTCGTTCTCTTGCATAATGAAAGCTGGAGATAGGTTTTCTGAACTTTGTTTGAGGTTCATCAGATTTAATATAACTGATGGGAGGTAGGAACTCAAAACGACTGGATGCTGAAATTGAATCAGAAGTTGTTCCATAAAAGTACTAATCTATGGTTGTGCACAAACCTGTGCAATCATGTTACTGCACTTTTTTTGGTGTTCTACTTTTTGTCCCAAACAGATATATATTTCTTCAGCTGAATTGTACAGGATAAATGTCACATTACATGTTGAAAATGTTTTTAAATATTTTTGGTCTAATTTTGTACATAACAAAAACTTGGCATTTAAACAGGATGATTGAAACAAATGAAAACAATAATAAGTCATTATCTTTGATTAAATTGATGAACGGGCAACAAAACCTGAATTTCCACTAATGGATTAGCCAATCAAACACCAGAGATGATGAATGGAAAATCTACAGGCCAACTGATTGGAGTCAACTGTATTTTCCAGTGCAATTCTTTGTAAAGCTAAAAGAAAAACTACTGCAGGAACTTAAAATGAAACATAGTCAGTAACCCACCAAAAGTGATACCTAATTAAACGCACATTATTGATGCCATAAGGAAATAGTCAGAAAGGAATTACCTCTACTGGTCTCAAGAGGTTTGACCCTGCCATGAGTGAGTAGTGTTAATTGATATACATGACCAGTCTATTAGGACCACAAAGCGAATTTCAATCCAAACAGCACACAAGGGCCTTGCAGCGGACTTCTTACACAACTAAATTAGGAAAACATGGGCTGAGAGAGAACTGGGCAACAGGGGGGCTAAGAGGCTTATGAGCCCCTTGTCAGATATTCTTCTTCTCCCTGAGGATCACAGATGGAAGGGAGTCTGGAGAAGCAGCCACACCAGAGTGGGGACGAATCCCACCTCTGATGTCTTTCTCTGGACAGCAGAAGGCAGGGGAGGGTGGGGAGTGAGTCCTGTTGCGCATGGCTTGATTTCATCTTAATGTGAGATATAAAAAGGAGGAGCTTTGGCAACAAGGGGTGTGTGAAGGGTGAGGGGGAGTTGTTTCAACTATCAGTGCAATCACAGTTAATCCTGAAGATTTAAACACAGACACCTGGCTGGATGGGGAGTGACAGATGTAAAAGTCCCAGGACGGTGTCTGTACAAAATCCCCGTCCCTCCGGATCCTGCCTTCTATCAAAGGTTTAATTGAAAAGACTGATCTCCATATTGCTCTTTGTATTGTTGCTAACAGCAACGCAGCCGTGAAACAGCTGAGTGAGGTTGCTATTTGAGGAGCTCAGGGTTTATACCTACAATCAAAGGGTCAGTCAGAGCAAATAATAGCCAAGTGATATGAATACAACTGCTGCGAAGTGGAAGGAAGCGCGGGCTGAAACAGTCCCCAGCCAATTACATTCAGTGGAAAGTCAGTCACTAAGCCTTATTGTATTGACCACAAGAGATTGTGTGGTGCTGGCTCTGTGTTGAAAGAATTCAGAGATTGTATCTGTGCTTGTATCAGATTTACAAAGGAGTTTGGGTTATCTATGGCCCTGAGCTCAACACTAGCTGCTATTTTGCAATACTGACTAGTGAAAGACATCTTATCTCACCCCCAATTTTTAGACTGCAATTTTTTTCAATTCTACAAGAGAACATGTTTTGTATTTTGATTGTTTCTGAATGTGTTTGAATATGTCAAAACATCGTATGACTCAAACAAAAACATCTGAGAAAACCACAATAAAGCAATTCAAACTATGGGACACAGAATAAATGAAAAATGGGGAAAAATCGTTTGATAAAATTAACTGCAAACAAAACCTGCCCAGTGCTTATTGTGCCAGCCATGTTAGACTATTGCTTTTCTTTCAGTGTTAACAAAACAAATTTGGTGCATGCTGATAATAATCTGGCATCCTCTGGACGCAAAAAGTCAGGACTCCTTATAGCAATTCCACACTGATGGCAGAGGAACATTGCAGAAAGCAAAACAGTAAGACCAGGAAAAGGTCTGACATGTTATGACTGCTGCTATTATTTAGCTCAATCAGATACAGCAGCTGACATAATAAGAATAGAAAACACACCTCCCCGCTAGATCCTGATTTGAAAAGGTGTGTTATTTTTGTACAATTACTCGAGCCTGTTGTGGAGACACTAAAAATATTTCTGCACAGTAAAAGTCCAGCAGAGATTTGTTAATCAATCGCAATACAATGCAGATCAGCAGAAATCCCAGCACTTATTGTTCTGCTGAAGCCAAATCTCCTTTTCAAAAATACAAGTCGGTTAGAGCATCTTATTTGGCTCGTATAGTCTCTCCACAATGCCCGGCGTTGTCAGTCATGATATATTCCCTTGGCCTCCTGTCAACATACATAAGTCTCAACAGTGCTGTCAAAACAGCAGGACTGTCTTTGCTGAGAGCGTTTGTAAAGTGAGCAGTTGGGCGATTGCTTCCTCGGGAGAATCACAGCATCCTGCGATCCTACATGGCCTCTGGCCTCTCTGCTACACAAAGCTTTTTACAGCTGTCTTAAGGATGTCACTGATCAGTCTTGACTCCAAAAGAAATGTTAGTGGACTATGTAATGTTCAAATTTAACTGTGGTTGTCCTAAATAGTATATTTTGAAGGTCTAAGAATAAATAAAAGTGATTTTATGCATAATAATCTTTGTAGCTTTTTGTTTTTGCATACTATTGTAGAAATAGATCCAAGATCTGTTCATTGTCTTACACTAAGTAATACCTTAATTGAATTTCAATCCATTAAGCCATTATCTTTAGCTCACTCGTGATCGGATCACGATGGTAACAGGTCCAACATGCAGTTAAATACTCTCCATCTCAGCCTGAGCATGTCCAGGCCAGATGAGATTCGTAGTCTCTCCAGTGAGTTCTGTGTCTGCCAATTTTTAGCTCAGGAGCCTGAAGAAACCTCCAAAGTGAAGCACCCAAGAGACATCTTAACTGGATGCCTGAACAACCTCTGCCGACTCCTTTTGATGCAAAAGAACAGCAGCTCTATTCCAAGCTCTTCCCCCAGAAGACGGAGCTGCTCACCCCATCTCTAAGGGGGAGCACAGCCACCCGGCGGAGAAAGCTTATTTCAGCTGCTTGTATCCGGGACTTTGTTCTCTTTCTCAAGAGCCATTTTGCCATCTGTGAGGTCAAGGACAGAGATGAACCAGCAAATTGGGAGCTTTGCATGTGGCTCAGCAGACTGGAACAGCACCCACCTTACCGCAGACGAGGTCTCAGTCTGTCTTCCCATTTTCTTATTTCCTTCTCCATTCTACCATGACTCAAGGATAAGACACCAAGATACTCTCATCTCAGGCACTTTGCACTCAGCTGCAAACTACTCCAGAGAACAGTAAAGACAGTCACGATCTAAACATGCCAACAGAACCACATCATCTGCCAAAATCAAAGATGAGACCCTGAAGTTCCTCCTCTCCAAAATTATGCCCTTGGAATCTGTCTAAGAAAACCGAAAACACAAGTGGAATATTAGAAGTGTTCTAATATATGTCACCAAGAGGTTGATGAATGAAGTTTTGATGTTTAACATAAATGTATACTTCATTAGCAGCTCAGTTGCTCAGTAGTTGTCTCCTAAGAGATTTCTTCTGTTTTTGCTTGTTATACTTAAATGTTTCAGCTCCTCAAACTAAATTTCCTATCAAACAGGGTGTAAATACAAAAAATGACTGTCACTTGTGTAAAACATAAATTGAATGTGATTAAATATGTTTTTGAGGACTTAAGTTAGGCCTGTTGACTGTCAGATCTGTGGAAACAAAAAATCTCTTTAAAAACTGTTCAACAACATTAAATAGACTAATAGATCTAAAAAAATATTGACACTGCTCTTTTCTAAACAAATTAAAGCGCAAATGAGAAACAATAATTGACAAGCCCCTTGCATGCTAGCAAACCACAGTACCAGCTGTGATCCACAGGAGACTAAAATGCATTTTTTTGTCCATTGATGTGAGAGAGGGTGCAGATTTTATGGAAGACGTGTGTCGCAGTACATTTGGGGTACAACTAACAGCATTTCAGAAGAAGAACATCATTCTGACTGCAACACATGGAGGTGTTAAGTGTGTTGGAGGTTACTTTTGGACCTGAGTGACATGCCTTAGCTGATGACTCATACATTCTGTTCTTTACAAGATTATTATGGACAACAATGTCTGGACATGACCTGACTTAAAGCTCAAGGAAACTTGGGCTACTCTTAATGATCCAAAGCACACCATAAAGTCTACCTGTGAATCTCCCCATATTTTATATTTTCTAGTGTTTTCTAAAATTTCTGTTTCAAAATAGGCATGCTTTAGTTCAAAAGCAAGGTATTTGGCATCAATACTTATTCTTCTTTTTCAGTGCCTACTTTACCTACTTCATTAAAAATAATTTACTACAAACAACAACAATAAGCCATTTTCTGGGCGAATATCCCAAATCAAAACGGTTTTTTCTTAAATCGAATTGTTCTGAAATCCTCTAAAACATTTTTCAATTTTCTGTTTCTTTTACCTATTAATGAACTCTTTATAAAATAAACACAGATAACCGAAATCTTTTAAGCACTAACCGACCGAAAATGACTATTTTCTGTGCAAAACCTGAAGTGAGAAGCCGCTTTTAAGCCTTGATTAGATTCCAGGAATTGCCACGAACGCATAAACTCAACATTATTTAAAGCAAATATTGATAAACTTATAGCAGCAGCTGTTAACTTACATATATCTGTGGATCTTTTCTGATTACAGCTCAAGGCTAAGTGTGACCATGCACTCACAATAACAATTCCAGCATCCCCTTGACAGCTTCCTGAAACAGCAAAGTAACAAACAAGATTGTCATTGGTCGACCTGCCCCGGACTTTTCTTTGATTGGATAACATGCTCCACAACATTGACGTCATCAGTAGCAATATGGCAGCTCCCATGAACAGTGTGGGTGAAACCTCAGCTGACCGTTTACAGGTTAATTGTACGAGCTTTCAGAAGAAAACAAGGAGTAAATTGATCTCCATACCCGGGACGAGACCTTCGGTCCAAAACGGACAGCTCTTAGTTTCAACCGGTGTCACGTCGCTGGACTACCTGCTCGGTCAGTGTCCCGCTGCCGCAAAGGCTAAGAGCCATTTTAATGCAACGTTGGACAGAGTGAATATACTCAGCCGCAAACAAGCCCACACCTTCACATTTTCAACACATCACGAGTTAAAAGGATTCAGATGGATCTTTGTCAGAACCAAAAGTGCTCGTATTGCATTATCATTATCTATTGCAGATCTTTTTTTTTTAAATAAAAAAAAGGTTTCATTGAAGTATTTCTCTTGCCATACTAGTGTCAAGAAATATCCTTTAAAGCCCTTGCATACGGAGGTCTGTATACTGTTGAATAATATAATGAAGACGCCGTCCAGTTCCTTACTTTTTTTAAATATGACTTTTTTTTTTAGCGACAATAATATTCGTACAAATCAGAATTGAAATGTGATTTTTCTGATTATGTATGCGTATATATAAAGAAAGATATTAAGAATGTTATAATATATTTTACTTCCCTACAGGTGGTGGATTAGCAGTTGGTACAGTGCTTCTCATTGGTGAGTCTTTCTCTTTACATTTTTCAAGTAGACAATTTGTTGTCTACATTCTACACATTGTGTTTCTTGTTCCTTTTTTGTAGAATCAAACCTGAAAACAATGTGTATTTTTTAACTTGTAGATTTTTTTTTTAAAAAACATTTTTCTTTTTAGTTTTATTCAAGGCGTTAAAAAGGACAAAAACCTTCACTTAGCACTTCAAATAAACATGAGCTATAAATGTGTTTATCTTTGGACTGTTAAGTGTTTGAAATAATTTGTATAGATTTTTTATACAAAAAGAAAATCCAAAGAACGAATGAAGTACAAATAGTAATATCCTTTATTGTCCAACAGTGGGGAAATTTGATCTCTTTCCTTACGTGAAATGTTAAAAATGACATGTATATGCTTTAATGTGTATCTTTATTAATTTTATATGGTAGACCAACACCGTGAAGGACATAATTAAAAGTAAAGTGGGAAAATATACATGGTTTAAATTTTTTAACCAGGGAAACGTAGAAATTACTGCTTGCATTTGTTTGGAGTCCACTGAATAAACGTTTTGTAGAACTTAATCTCACCGTAGTGTAAGTTGTAAGACTTTTGTGTCTACAGACTGAAATTTTTAATGTCAACTCTCCAGTTTGCAGGTATTAATACATATTTTAATATTAATATCAAGTGAAATTAGGTCTGGACCTTGGAGTATTCTAAACTTTGGAATTAGTTGAATGAATGTATTATCATTGCAAAGAATGCCATTTCACTGCTTACACATTATTCAAGTAAACTAGTTCTCAAGTGTCAATATCCTGCATGTTTTTGTTCTTTTTCTGTTTCCAATCAAATGATGATTCACTAGCAGAAACTCTACAGAATTTTAAAATGTTGAGGAGGGGGTTAGACCATTTGAGTCAAGTGTGTTGGTGCAGAGACACATTTAAAACCGCAATGACACTGAGCCGCAAAGACTGGAGCTGGACATACGTTAAGTAGACATTATGTTGTTGGTTCAAGTTTCATTCTAGCCCTTTGTTACACTTGAGTGTTTGAAAAGAGTTTTATAACTAAGGTTTGATAGATCCTTATAATAAAAACAATAAGCAGTCTATCACAGCAGAAGATATGCACATTAGTACATCAACAATTTGCTAATTTGAGGATGAAAACAAATGTTCAATAGAAATTCAAAATCATAAGAAAAAGTCTAATATTTTTTAATTCAGCAAATGTATAAGAATGGATTTCTTGTCCATTCTTGATAAGAAATCCAAGAATGGATAGGAAAAGCATTGACATTTGTTAATTTGAACAGGGTTACAAAGTATTTTTTAAGACTTTCAGACTCTATTAAACCACAGTGAGCGGTATTAAACAAAAAGTAAAGAAAAACGGAACAGTGGTGAAGCTGTGACTGAGCAAAAATGGTATCCAATTAGAGAATTTCAAGGCAAAACCACTGCTTACCAAATAACTTAGAGATTCCTTCAAGTTACATGTGAGTCATGTACAGAGGCCTCAGTCCTTGATGCAACCGTCACAGGTTCAAGTCCTGGCCTGATAAGCTATGCCACTTGTGTTCCCCCTCTCTCACGACCCGCCTTCCTGTCACTTCATTATCAAATAAAGGCCACCAGAGACAAAAAATAAAAATAAAAAAAGACTCCTGTAACATTTGCCATCAATTCCATCTTGATAACCCCCAAGACCTTTGGGAAAATATTCTGTACAGTGATGCTACAAAAGTAGAACATTTTGGAAGTTGTGTGTTCCATCACATTTGGCACAACATTTGGCACAAAACTAACACAGCTTTTAGAAAAAGAACATCAGACTTACTGAAAAGCATGGTGGTAACGGTAGTGTCATGGTTGGAGCATGCATTGCTACTTCTGGACCTGCATGGCTTTACATAATTAACAAAACCATAAATTCTTAATATTGTGAAGAGTGTTTGACAACAACTTAGTGATCTTAAAATTCGGCCCCTTAACTCATTTGGCATACCAGTGATCAGAAGCACACCAGTAAGTCCACCTCTTTGTTTCTCAAAAAAAGATAATAGGATAAAAAATAGGCTTTGGAATGATTTAGTCAAAAAATTTCATGAAGATGCTGTTGAATCCTCTTAAACAGAAAGTTCAGGCCCAAAACCCTCCATTGTCATCGACAATTGCAAAAATCAGGGGCCCAAAAATGTCCACCGTTTATTGCAAATGCTTGATGGTAGATGTTGATCCAAGAGTGGCACAACCTGTTATAAGGCCTAGGGGGCAATTACTTTTTCATATTGTTTGAATTGCTTTCTACTCTCCTTTTTGTAGTCCCTTATAGCTTTCTCTGTGATTCATTTTCATAAAAGTCTTTAAAACCTCAGCAACACATTCGCTCAATTTCTACAACCTAAATTGGCAACTATTTAGGAATCATCCACAGGCTCTGCGGTAAGTGTGTTACTCTCAAGTAGACTGAGAAAATGGACTAATAAGCTGAAGGTCTCCTGTTAGAATCCCAGGTGTTCACACTTTTTGGTTGCTTCTTCATTAATATGCTCCTCTGCAGATGTTTTATAGAAGTTTTCAGAATAACATAAATCGCAAGTGGGTTTTCTAGGGGCTTAAATGTCTTCCACTGTGTTATTATTATTATTATCATTCATTGTAGGCTTGGCTATATGCACTGGTGGACAGTGAGGTTAAGGTAGTCATGTTTCCCCTTGAAGCTGTAATTTGTGTGTAGCCAAGGCCTATACCAACTGATGATATTGCTTTGCCCTTTAATTCATCCCCCCAATCGATGCAGGAGTCAGTGATTACACACTAATGCGTTCTTCCCTTCCATTTTGTGAATCAATGTACGGTTGGTTTCATCTGGTAATGAGAGACACAGTAAAGGTGAAATGCGTGTGTGTGTTGAGCACTCTCTTGTGTTTGTCTCTGAAAGAGTGGCATATGTGCACGATGTGTGTGTTTTTTCCTGGGTGGAGTGGGGCGGAGTGTGGGGAGTTTGGAGTGTGTGTTTGTTTGTGTTGTGTCGTCTGCTACAGTCTGCCCCTTTAGCCGTGATGGCCTGTTTGTGAGACACAGACATAAAATTATCAGACTGGTCATTGTCTGCCTTTGAAGTGTCTTGAGCTGTCTGTCCTGATTTGTCACCCAGAGGGGGGATCTCTTCAGTATGGCCACTGTCTAAGAATCTCTTGTGTTTCTGAAAGCAGAGAAACAAAGCTGCCTAGTCTGTATTATGTTGACCATTTATGGTTTTGTTCCTTTGTTAGATTAATTCTTCTTTGATTTAAATGCCACCTTATTCAGTGACTTCAAGCTGTTTTACATGATTTTATTTCAGTTCTATGGCCAACACAGAGATGGCTTACAAATTGTTTAGCAGTGTACGAACATAAACATAAGAATTTGCAATTGTTTTTTTTTTAAAGAAATTAAATGTTAGTTTTAATTAGAAATTCACCAATCAAAATGCATAAAAAAAGAAGAAATTCAGAATATTTGGTAGAACCAGTAGTTTTGAATCCTTCAATAAATGAAGAAATTATAGCATTAGATACATATATGCACCAAAGCATATTTCCCAAGTATTTGACTTAATTTGCAAAGTGCATCGAAATGACTCTTTTGTACTTTTGATGCAATTTTTTGATCCCTTTGTGATTTTATGTTTTGATGCATTTATTTGAAAAGAAAAGTAGAAATTCAGTATTTTGTAACCTGTTGATTTCCAAACACATCTGATTATGGGAATCTTTGTCAAATCTTTGTTTAAGGCTGTAACTACGATTGATGACTCAATATGAAAACAACATATTTTTCCAGGGATGTGACAGTGAGCGCAGGTAGAGTGTGTAGTAACTAAAGGAACTGTTCAGAATTGCGGTCAGCGTATGAAATATTGGTTCATCTCAAAACATCTTTCTTTTTGCTTAACAGAAGAGTAGTCCATAGTAAACTGCTGTTATTAAGTATTGGAAAGTCCAGTTTGAGTCATTGACATCCACTTTATGAAATTCCTCATTTGTATTGAGATGGTTTGTATAGTGTACTAGACTGAGCCATCTGGGTGACTTTTGTTGAGAGTTCAATCTGTCGAAATAAACATTACTGAAGTGAAGCTGCATTAGCAGAGTTTGTAGTTGGAACATTTTGTAAAATTTATTTCTAATTGTTTTTATTCACTTCACTTTTTATACTGTAATTTAAAGATAACATTTTATGGACCTAAGACATATAAGAGGAAAACATCTGACCTAGATCTTTTGTCTCTTTGCCCTGCAGCTCTAGCAGATATGATTCATGAGACTTGCACTCCCACTTCCTTGACTGAAGGCAAATGAAGCACAGACATCCTGCTTTTATGCAACCTTAGTCAGAAAAGAGCAAAAAAAGAAGCAAAAAAGTGAAGGGAATCATCCTATGACTGTCCAGAGTGACCGATCTACCTCAAAGACACAACCGCCCCCCACTCCCTGTTACTCCTATACCCACCTCCTCCTGCCCCCTCCTCATACCCCCTGCCTCAGCAGCCTAATGACTCCTGGAGGTTTCATTTGTAAGGCTCCCATAGAAACACAACCACAATAGGCCCCATCTTGAGAGGGCCCATCTGGGAGTCTTTGTGGGGCCTGCTGAAAGCCACAAAGGCCTGCTGACCTAAAAACCCATCAATAAGAGAACAGGGAGCCCCGCCGACAACAAATTGAAGAGCCGTGGAATTTCCTGGGCCATCCGAAGTCCGTAGGTGAGGACGCGGATCGGGGAACGTGGGAGGGAGGTTGGGGGAAATTCTCCAAATGTCCGAGGATGACACATCAGGATGTCATTCCCGAGCTGTCAGCTGTATGCCCATTACCTCAGCTGTCACTGCTGTCTTTGTCCGTGTGCCCACTGTTTGCCATTGTGAGGAAAGGCCTATGGATTCTTAACAAACTAGTGACGGTAACAGGAAACAGCAGTGGCATACTGGGTAGAGCTATGTGCCCTCCTCTGTTGACTATAATAATGATGATTCTGACGAGTGGGCAGGGGGGTTGTCATGTTGAAAGCCTGCAATAAACAAAGACTACTTTTGTGTGGGCAATTTTTACATTTAGAGGATTTTACCTCCTTTTAAGACACACTTCTTACATGCTGTCATGTGATTTCTTCTGGGATTTGCCTTCTAAAAATATAACTTTCTCTGAAGTTCAAAAAGAGTTCATGCGAATGACCGTCATAGTACAGAGGTGGAAAGAATGCCACTGCCATTAGAATCCAACCAAAAATGGAAAGATTCAAAGCAACCAGGTGTCAGGAACTGTTTTGATGACAGCTACCATCTTCCTCACACTCTTTCTCTTCTTGGCAGTTGCCCTGACCACCAAGGTATCTTTCTGTTGTGTGGGAAGAGCCAGGTAAATGCTTAAGGCAGGTGTCTTCCACTTGCCTTTACTCCTGTGCTGCCAGTTTGGGACATGATTGGTGAAAGTGGACAGGAATACTGTAATATGTTGGCATAAGGGGTGAAGATGTGAATTTTTACATTGACAATCAAATCTCAGTGTAAAAACTACACCCATGTGCCATGTTGATTGCTACGTCATGTGTTGCCTGCAAAAGGCAGGTAGAAGGTGTCCTTACATCGATTACAGTTAGGAGCGGTGATGTGGGCATGAACTGCTGGACTTAGGCTGAGGTGTTCAAAATAATAAAGAGGAAGATTATGTGACCCGATTAAGCTATTCATGTTTTTCTTTGACTTTGTTTTTGTTGTCATTCTCGTGTGATAATCTGATGGTTCTCGTCTTTGTTTCTCTGTCAGAGGAGGACCGATTTGACAGCTACTCCCGCATGATCTTGAAGTACTTTCTGGCAGAGGGAGTGGTGTGTCGGCATGAACTCTTTGTGGCAACAGCTCAAGATAACCCTGATGAAATCCTACAGGTAGGAGATGAGACACCATGCTTTTTAAATGAGGACATTTCTGACCCTGTAAAGTTTTTCTATAAGATACAAGACTAGCTGTTTTTTATAATAGTACAACTTGCAAAATCTACATTGTTTAACGTTTACTCAAGTAAAGATCTTGGCAACTACTTCTTGAGTATTTTCTTTCAAAGCTGCGGCTCTTTCCAACATGTGTCAGGGTCAACAGGGGTATCTGAGAGGTCGAGAGTGGTATGGTTCTGGCATTGTTGAAATGTTTCCCGGCATATCAATCCATGAACAGGACCATAGTTTGCAGAAGCTGCCTGCCAAACAGCAAAGAGGAGGGGCGCTTCTCTCCCTCTGATTGATAGTGGGAGGGTTCATCGGCTCACCCTCTCTTTGCATATCAAAGACTTATTAAGAGAGGGGTAGTCCCACTGGGGATATATCAAATTATTTAGTATTTTCCACTGTTGTATTTGCGGCATGGTAATCTCCAGATGCTAAACTTGCACTATGTATTAGATTAGCATGAACAAGGAGCATGTCCACAACTCCTAAAGATGTAAAGTTGCAGAAAGGAAAGCACTGCGGCAGTTTGATGTGACATTTGCTCAAAGACCAGATTTCCTGTAAATGTATTAAGTGCTTTTATGTTTTCAGCTTTATTTTGTTTATTATACAGACAAGAAAAACATTATTTACTCATCCTCTCCACAGATTTTTGTTTACGTAAAGCTTTAGAAGAAAAGAAACATACACACCAATTACTTTAAAGAAGTAAATGCTTACTTCTTTAAATATTTACATTTAATTCTTTTAGTGAATTAAATGTATAGATAATTCCTAACAAATTCAACTTGTTTTGGGTTAGAAATATTTGATCCACTTTGTGTGTATTTCTCATGTCCTTCAGTACAACAGTACACGTTTTATGGTTGAAGTGGAAATCTAGGCTAAATCTTTTAGAAATATGGTTTAAAAATGGAATTTCTTTTCTTTTACTAGGTTGTAGATCTGATTAGGATTAGAACTGAACCACTCAATCTAATCCAGTTCTCTATTTACTGAACTATCCTTTGGAATGTATCTCTGTGCTCGGATAATATATAAATCCAGGATTGTACAAGTGTATATTTCATGTTTCATTATTGTTTCAAAGCCATTTTTACCCTTCTTTTAATACAAAATAACTCTGTTTTTCACCTGTGTCATCAAAATTCTAAAAAAAAAATATGTAAGATTAAAAAAATCAGATGGAGAAAATTAGATAGCAAAATGTTTTTTTGACCGAGAGTTGCTGTTTTTATCATGCGACTGTCAAAATAGTTTGTTTTTTGGGTCTGTCTGTCGTTTAAAAAGTTTAAATTAAACTTTCAAGCTGTTTTATGTTTGACAATGTTGTATTCTGATTAGACATAATTTTTTATGTACATAATTTGTTTAGGAGCTTCCAGCCCCTATCTTGGATGATGTTGCTGTTCCCAAACCTGTGGAGCAGCCCAGACTGACTGGTGAACCCCAGGACAGTTTGGATGCCATGAAGATTGCGTGGCGCTATCAGAACCTGCCTAAAGTACAGGTGATTGATCAGTGTGTCCTGTTTAATACAACTATTTTGCTCTATACAGTCGATCAGATGCAATTTTTAAATCTTTATTTAGTGAAAGTTCAACATGTGTCTCTTTTAATGATAGGATGAGAATCCCCGGTACTGGATCGCTGCTTTTAGTCCTTTGACAATGGTCTCGACCACTAAATCCATCCACCTCCAAACTCCTTTGTGGAGTGAATGAGGCCTCGGCCTCTCTTTTCAGAGCCGCAGCAGATTACTCACACTTAGCTGGCAATAGGTAGGCTTTTCACTGTTCCCCCAGCTAACATACACACACACACACACACACGCTTGCGCCCCTGCTTAGCCTGGGAAACAAGAGTACTATGCAGGCAGTGCATTGACATGTCTGCTCGCTCAACCCTACGACCCAGACCTGCGCCTCCATCTTCCCCCAAATCCCTGCCTTTCCCCCTGCTAGGGTCGGCAGCTCTACACTCTTTCTTCCGCTTTAAGGAGAGGAGACCCTCCCCTTCTTCTTCTTCTCTGCAGTCCACCCCCGTCGGTCTATAATCCATATCGCTATGTGGATTAGCAGAACACAGTGTGTCCCTAGGGATCCTCTCCCTCTTTCTCTCTCCCTGGAAACTTCTTTATATCTGTGTCCTTTCCTCACCTCTCCCCCCTTCCCTGCAAAATCGTCTTTACAAACCGCTAGTAAGCCCCGCCAGAGGATTTGCATCCCAAATTCACCCCGAGAGTCAACGCTTACTTTCCCCTTACACACACCTCTCCTGGCACGGCTCACTGTGTCGTTCTCTTGATGAAGACATCAGATCAAAGGTGAGGCCGTCAGGGCGGGGATGGAACGCTAAGCGGGTTGCCTGGTTCACAAAGAGAAGATGAGCCCCTGACCCCCCCACTGGCCCTTCTGACCCCCTCGTTCTGACGGGAGAGGGACACACCGGGGGCCCTAATCCAGATTAGGAGTAGATTAAGGGCCCCTCTCACAATGGAGTCCATGGTTTTACCGAGAAAGAAGAGCTAAAACTCTCTCTTTCAGCTGCAGGAAAACATCCGCCTTCCCCTGCTTCCCTGACATGTTCGCTTTCACAGCCAGAAGTGGACATTTATGTGAAGAAATGATTAAGAGGCTGGTCATAGTGCTTATTTAACTTCTTCGCTGTAGAAACGTTGAGGAATGACCCAGAAACAATGCAATTGCATTGCCATAGTATTGCATTTTTAGAAAAACAAATAAGGTTGTTATGCTATATGTGTTTTTAGTTTTAAATATTGAAGTCATACATGCTGTTTAAAAGAATTTGAGCAAGCAGTAATGTTAGAAAAAAATTACAATTCTTATCCTTGTATATTACAGAGTGCTTTGGCATCTTCCTCTCGATTCGGACACTACTATGATGTGTCAAAGACGATGGAGGCAGACATTCGCCAAGCAGCCAAGTGCCACCGCTTCTATCTTCCAGATCACATCACCCCGTCATCAGCAGCACACAGGTAGAACAGCAAGACATCGTCCTCAAAATGCAGGCAAAACCAATGAGACACGACCCAACGAACACAGGCGCATAAACACGACATCATCCACATAACAGGGCTGTACAAACACGGCTTTCTCCACAGAACGCATGTGAGTAAACATGGCAATGTTCGTGGAGGAACAGGTGAACCAATAATGCAGCGAGACAGAGCTGCAGAACTTAAAGAGCACATCTTGTATAAATAATCCTAGTAAACAACATGACCAGGCTGAGAAGACTCGGCATCATTAGATGAGATTGTTTTAATCTAGTTAAATTAGTTCAAGTTCGTTGTTCACGTTATGAAGGGGAAAATGCTTCACAATTGAACAAAAACTAAAATCCATTTGAATTGTGTCTGAGTCATGGGTATTGAAGAGATGCTAAAATTATAGATGCTTTAATAAATTGATATTTGTTTTGCCTGAAATGAAATGCATCAGTTAAATTTATGATGTAGATGCCACTAATGATTATTCTGGAAATCATCAAACCAATCAAACAATTGTTTCAGCTCCAATAAAATTGTTTTTCTTTGACTTCAGAAAGCAAAGTCATAATAATTTGCATGATCACGCATCATTAGATTTTTTTTCTTCTTTTCATTTTCTTTAAACAATTAATTAATTACAGTTTTTTATTGAGTTCAAATAAAACACTTATTCAAAAATGCTCCATTTATGCATAAATAATAATTACAATCAAGGACAACACTATAATCACTATTTTTGCAACTCATGCAAATCAGCTAAATACCAGCCTGCTTCGCCTCCTGTTTTGCGTTGTTTGCCACCGGCCGGGTCATTCAGCCTCTTGGAAAAAGGTTGCATATGTCTATTCAAATAAGGGTCTTGTTTGCTCAGCGTCTGTTTGATTTCTCCTGCGTTGAGTGTACTCAGGGTTCAGAGGTCGCACAGGCTCTTTACCCAGAGAGTGCTGCTGAACACACACGGGCACACGAAGACACACTCGTTTGAACTGGGTAAATACAGCAATCTGGAGTGCAGTGGATGCTGGAGGATGCTGTAGAGAATCCCTCATTCTTTCTATCAGCAAACAGAGACAGTAAACATGCTGCCCGTACAAACACATTAAATGTTGCAGGTATTCAAGTTAAAATGTACATTTTTCACGAGTATGGTGCTCGAGGTTGAAAGAATATGGTTAGATATGATTTCACAACGTAACGGTGATTAATGTGAAGAATGTAGGAGGAAAAATCTCCCTGGTTTGTGCAGTTTTGAGTAAAGGTGACATAGTGGTGCTGTTGTAGCGTGTGAATGGGTTATAGATCTTACAGGCATTTTGACAGCTGGAAGCTACACCTGCACAGCACCATTGTGCCCCAAGGCCCGCCCAAGTACTGACAAGAATACAGGCACACACACTCGGAACATATCTTGCACGCTCATGTAACACACAAACTCGAAGGCAAACTACACCCCCTTGCACGTGTCCGCTGCCCCATGTTGATACCCTAGCTGTTAAATTGCTCCGTTTCACTTGAAGGCATAATTGGCACAAATTGCTCTCTAGGTGATACAGATCCTGTTGTTTAAGACCAAGCATCCCCCTTCCCTCACTCTTTCTTCCCTTGCTGAAAGAGGAGCGCTGAGATAAAGACACTTCCTGGTGCATGATCCTAATTAGCTGACGTGCTAGTCCCTGTAGCTACGCACCTAGACCTCTTTGGATACCTGAATGAGCCGTTCTCAGTAGGGGTAGCTAAAGCACAATGCTGGTCTCCACAATGGCTGCCAACCAGTGGCAACCTCCTGCATGCAACTGAACGTCAGACCGTCCCAGCCCCCCACCACCTCAGAGCTGGGGCATGGGCAGAGAGGCCGTGGAGGGTAGGTGTCCCTCTTTCACCAGTGCAGCTCTATCATTAGCCACAGCAGGGTCAGGAGGCACCATTGTTGAGCTGAATAACTGAAATAGAGTTCATTGATATACTTGGCCAAGTGTAATCAACATAAGTGTGTGCTTCTCTTCTTTATGTGGGGGTTTGGCGTGTGACCAACCTATGTGTATCAGCTTTTGTGGCTCTCAGGTTGAACTGACAGCTGACCTAGCAGCCCACTGTGAGCTGCCACAGAGTGGTCATTACAATAGTGAGGTGTTTCTAAGTGGAGGGTCCTGTGTTAAAAGGTGGGGTTAACATTATTATTGGTGAGCCCATAAACTCATAAAGGGCTCAGCAGTGATCCATCCCTTGCTAAATGTTGCTCGATGGTACTGCATGGCCCCTGTCAGTGGTGCACATCTTACCCTTGATTAAACACCAAAATGCTGTTCTCTGTTATTTTTAGCCATCAGCCCATTAATCCCTCATCTCTTCTCCGTTGTGCGCACGTTTGTGCATATGTGCACCTCATCTGTCTGTCTGTCTCGGCACAATCAGATCCTCGGGGAGCTGACAGTGAACCAGTCATGTTGTAATTTAATCAACCAAATAAATTAATTGGATCTCTTGATATGGATCATCTGTCTGCTTCGGTGGCTCCAGAAAAGCACAGTCAGGAGTAGCAGACTGCAGTCATTGAGGATTAGGCTACTGCAGTGATCAGCTTGGCCCAGATTTATCAAGATACTATTGGCGATGGATTGCACATTTTAGGTATCCCCTTTTGTGTTCTGATGCAAGTTCTCTGCTGTACTGTGTCAAATGTCTCTCATTCTTTCTCCAATGCCAGGGTTGAGTCCTACACTGCCTTACTGAAGTCACTGCAAGAGGTCATACACAGAGAGGGCTTTGATTTGGCGACCCCCATGGTAAGAACCAAACAACTGTTCTGGTTTTTGTTTCATTCAAATTATAACACTTTTTTTTTTTCTCTAAAATGTTATTCACCACAAACCAATTTAAATCTTTTTTAGAAAGCATTATAAGTCACTCTAGAGCTGGGAGCACAATAATTTTATTTCTTAGTCACATAGACATACATCTGTTGCTTAACAGCAAAAATTAGTGAGGCAGAGTTTGGAACCAGGTGATTTTTCTGGTTATTGATGAATCAAATCATGCAAAATATTTTTTAGCATCAAGTACATCAATGCAAAGAACACCTGCAATTTTCAGTCTATAAACACACCAGTCAACAGTGCTTTAATGTAATATTTTCAGTTCAAATAGGGGCTAAGGATACATTCTATTTTACTTTGGATTTAAACTTACTTCTGCTACTGAAAACATGCTGAATTTTCTTTTTTTTTACACATTATTGTCCTCAGTTGGGTTGTCTAGCATTAAAATTTCCAGTTTTATTCTGATACTTAAATAGCTCAATAAATTAAAAAGAGGCACTAGATGAGAGTCTTGTCACTTATCTCTTCATTATCCTGTGCCTTACTAATTTTGGTCTTGTTCTTAGAGTCATCTCTGACCTTGCATTGATTCATAGCTATAGGAGAATAGAGCAGTAATGGGCCTACTAGCAAGTTGCTAATATTTAAACTGATAAGAGGTTGTTCTGTCCAGCATATTAAATAATTTGCCATTGCAGATGCATCAATGTTGATAATCAAGATTGCATAAAAAATATGATTCTTTTATCAATCCTAGTTTTTCGAAAACACCGAAATGCCAGTCAGCTGTCAAAGAAAATATCAAATGAAATGGAAGGTCATCAGTTTTTTCAAGCTAAATTTGATCATCTTTCAATATATTTACAAAGACAGAGTTTACATGACTGTTTTCAAATCTCAAAACTGGCATATGTCTAGCTTTTTGAGACTAGCCATCACAATGCAGTTACAAAATACAGTTTTTGCATAAAGATTTGACACATAGAAGACTGTAAAATACATGTTTTTTTAGTGGTTCTCTACATAAACAGTATCTGTGCCTTGTTCACCTACTTTCTGTGAACCCCGTGCCCGTCACCTGGAGCCACCTCTCCTCCTGTCACTCACACATGGGATTTTCTCCCCCCAGAGCTGTCATTCAAACACCAGATTAACTGCTGACATCATTAAAGCAGCAGGACCACCTGACACACTGTTGGCACAGTCCAGGAATGCAAACCGGCACAGAGCGACATGGGCGCTGGCACAAAATACGCCCAGTATGGACAACAGTGTGGATTGGATGATTTGCTTCTTCTTGTTGTTTTCTCAGACATTGTCAAGTATTTTAAGATTTAAAGTGAACTCTGCCAAAGTGATTATTAATTGGAAAGATTTTTCAGAAGAATGAGGCTGGAGTCTTTCTGAGTCTCATTAGACTCCTTTCTGATTGGGTTGTGATCCCAGACTAGTTGTAGTCTATATGGCTGGCCTCTGGTCTTAGGCTGGACCCTTCTGGCAATGTTCCCTGATTTTTCTATAGGCTAAACTATAGGAGTTTAGTTTGTGGTTGCATCCTGATGTTGCCACAGCAACAGTCGTGTTACCGCAGTGACCTCCTGTGGGGCGTCAGACACAGAAACAGATTTCTGATTCTGCTGCTCTCAAAACCTGTGTAGGAAAACATCACTAAACAAAGGAAGGGCATGTCTTATTGTGACTACGCCACACGTGCAGAATGCTAATACCACAGCAGGCTGAGATACAGACTGAGAGTATGCTGTGGAGAGAAAAGAGCATTATTGGAAACTATGAGGCAGCTTTGAAAAACCAAGTTAGACAATGGCGTTTATTTTTCTTAGATCTGTTCAATGCTGATCCTGATTCGTAAAAAAGTTTAGGTCATGCAGTTGGGCGAGGAAGTTATGAGAAATTGGGCTGAGGAGATCTTAGAAGAGTTGGAGGAGGTTTAAATTATTAAAAAGATTGAATAAAAAGTGAGATTTTTATTCAATCAAGATTTTAAAGCAGGCCTTTGTTTATTGATGTTGGCTCTCACCCCGATAATCCTGAACCATGCTATAAGAAAGGCCAAATGAAAGGCAATTGTATGTAAGAGTAAAACTCCTTCACAGTTTGGACAGGCTTCTCCAGTTTCTGTGGTGCAGTGATATATATCGTACCACAGTTTGGCCCACTTTTTTTTTTTTTTTTTTTAACAAAGTTGGTTTCAGTTGATCCCTTGGGGTGGGCTGGGATGGGATGGAGTTGGGAGGGTGGGTAGGGGGATTTAAGGCAAGGCACTCCACCCTTACCCAGGCCCCCCTTGGCTGCGGAGCATCACCGCTGTGCCAAGAATGTGCTGGGGTTTTCTGGGTGGCGGCCATATTGGAAGCCTGTCTGACAGGTCCATTGTGCATGTGTCAGATGGCTTCTGTGATTGGGCGGTTGTGTCCAGTCACGTTTGGGCTCCGTGTTCCAATCGTCTGTGCCGCTGAGCAGTCTGTCCAGTTGCTCTCACCCAACTTTTGGAAGCATGGCCCACAAAAGCAGCACCCAAGTTTTCAGATTAAACTGAGATTTGTGCCCTCCACTGACTTTCTGTAGTTTACATTTTCTTCTGCAACATTTGATACATTTACACTTTTTTTTAATGTTTACATAACTGCACCCCTCACTCTCTTTGCATTTCTCACAGTCAAAGTCACGTAACATCCTGCGTGTGGGGCTTCACTCTCTGGGTTCAGCTCTGTGGGGGGACGACCTGTGTTGCCTTGACAAACCTAGACACAGCCACGCCCTGACTACCTTTCTGTATGGACTCCGTGCGTTGTTGAGGTCATCGCTTTCGGTTGCTGTAGTAACCTTACCTTCACATCTCATCCAGGTAATATGGTGTTTGACACATACTGTCTTGTTTGTGTTACGTGCTTCTGAACTTTGACTCAGTGTTGGTGTCTTAAACCATTTGGGATTTCAGCCAGAAATCTGAATGCAAATTAAACTGTTAGGGTTAATATTGAAGTTTAACCAATGTGCTCCTTCTTTATTGCTTATGATTGACTCAGGTCATGGCTCCCCTCCGTATTCTCATCTATGGAGGTGGTAGGGTGTTATTCTATCAGGGGTGGCAAGAGCAATGAAAAACCAAAGTTATTTGCCAGCTTCGCTCCAAACCTGTTTATTCTCTTAGAAAAGGAGCCTCAAATTCCTGTGTCCTGCAACTTTTTGATGTATGAGAGGTCCATCACACCTGAATCAAATACCTGAATTGCTCTTCCAACCTGCAGTCAAGTTTCTACAGAGTCCTGCTAATGACCTGATTATTTGATTCAAGTATATTAAACAGGGATATATGACACTGGCCCTCAAAAACTTCAGTTTCTGATCGCTGTCTTAGATTGTTAATAGGGATGGAGTAAGAAAAAATGAGAGCATACCATTTCTCACTGATGAAGTTTTTTTTATCTATATGTATATATTTTAACAAAGTTGGTTTCAGTTGCAACAGTTGTATTTCAATTTGTATTTCAGTTTCAAAGTATTTCAGATTCATGTAGTTTAAAATCTTAAAAGTCTACCTTGGCAAATCATTAACTTAATAATTCTAAATTGAAAAGAGATTATTTTAAACTCAGCATGGGATTTTTAAACCTGTACTTTGTTTATGAAATCAAGAAAGTATTTTTGGGCCAATTTTTGGCAATCTTTAATTGAGACAAACCCAAAAACTGAGATTTTTCAATGATTACTTAAACTACTGTTTGAATTTGTGAATTGTTTGAAAACATGGTATTCTTGCATTTCTTAAAAATGTTGTTAAAAATTCTGGTTTTATTCTTATTAGGCTAATATTGTGTACCAGACAATAAAAGGATGGGATCACCCACTACAATGTTCATACGATCATTTCTATTGTCCAGGCTCATTAGGGCCCTCTTCCTATTTATATCAGTCTGTTGTCAACCGGCTGTGGTTCAGAATTCATTCAGTCTTCAAACTTTTCGATTTAGTATTATGAAATTCAACTTACTTTAAAGTCAATAACATCAAATATTTGTAGAGAAATGTATTCTCTGTTCAGTCCAATCTTACAAAGAAATTCAACTTAAAGTTGCACAAAGAGTTTAAACCTCGTCATGGCCTTATATGCAATGCTCGTTAAAGTTGTATATTGGTGGGGCGGGGGCTGCATGGTGGGCTATGAGTCTGTGTCCAGTCTGGCCTCTCAGTGTGAAGGTGGAGTCATCTGCTGAGGCATATGGCAAACCACCACCCTTCCCTAGACTATCAACCACAGAGGGACACTTGCCTCCAAAGCCGTCTATATACCAAACTAGCCTGACCACTCTTGAATCCCTCTTGAAGAGACTCATCCTGAAGAGCACTGACTCTGTGTTGTTTGTGATCTCCTTATTCAAAGATATAGGTCAGTGCCTAGCTCAGAGAACAGCTGTGTTGTCACAACACGCTCTGGCTCCAGGCCTGTACCCACTGTGCAAGGCGGCTTGGCCTAGTCAAAAAAAGGTAGAGTGGCTAACTAGCAGATGTCAGCTGTGGTGGGAGCGGTCCTCCTGTCCCACTCTGGCCAGGCTCCCCAACCCTTAATCTGTCCCCTCCCCCTTCTCCACCCTGGGGAGAGAAGTGAATGAATTGGAAAAGAGGAGAGAGGGGGAAATTTTGGACTGAATCAGGTGTTTGGTGACGAAGCCAACATGGAGGTAATTAGCGGCTGTTATGTTATGACCATGTGATTAACTTACCATTTCAAATCTCACTTTGCGCTGTTGCCTTAACAATATAGGTGTCACCAAAGTGTGAAGACTATTCTCATTGAAACAGTTAATAGACCTTATTTCTGGCATTGCGTTGCGTAGATAGATAGTTTAGATGAGAGAGCACGGCCTTTCGAAGACTGTCTAGACTAACATCAGTGGTTTTACTGACTGAAACATTGTGGTCTTAAACAGTTAGCCTACTGCTACTAGTCTACAATACTTAATCTATTATTGAGTGGCTTAGGAAGCTGAGCAACTCACTGAAAGCCTCCCCACAGCAGCCCAGTGCGACAGTCCATCTGAAACATTAATTAGACTCCCCTCCATCATACAATATCCTGAAACCACACCCAGTCCTCACACATACAAAATATAGGTCCCCAAAAATGCTTGTGAACATTGCAAGATTTTTAGTGCTTAAAAATATGTGTGTGCATATATATATATATATATATATATTTGGTTTTTGATTATAACCCTCTTAAGTCCAAATTATTTAAGAATCCATATTGCTATACTTACAAATAATTAAGTAAGTATAGCAATAATTAAATAATTAAAAAAAAAAAATTAATAATTAAAAAATTACAATCCTTCTTAAAGTTTATGTTGTGCACAACAATAAATAGTAGAATAGAATTAAACAAGGAATGTCAATACACAACTGTTTTCAGATCTTCCCAGAGGTCTATTTAATTATCAGATCTATACTGCAGGATTTCTCAATGAACATTTTCTGTTTTCTTGAGCATTAATATTTGGGAAGACGACTTTTCTCGGCGTCGCTCTAGATTTCGCTGTTCCCATTTTTTCTGTGTCCTAATCATTTTCCCTGTTTGCTTGATGAACACATTTCTCCATTTGACAATGTTTAATCTTTTGATATTATTATATATTCTGTTACCGGGTGCAAGACATCTTAATAGTTTGGCATTTCTGCTATTGAAATAATGGCAAGATGGTTATGAACGTAATTGCTTTGGGGTTCTTAAAAAAAGTCAATATTCATCTTAATAATTTTTTTTATATTATTGGAAAAAAGAAACAATACAAAATAAAACCACCGATAGCTAAAACTTGGTGGTGTTTCAAAATATGCAACCATTTTGGCTCGGTTTTACGCTGACATGTTTATTTTAGCTTATAAAAATGCTCCACAGAGTTTTATTAGACTCTTGGCTGAAGACAAATATTTCTGGAAGATTCCCTAGAAATAGATATTCAGTCCAGCCCATACCACATATTTAAAATATTTCTGTTAATTGTATAGTATTACCATTCTTATAATAATTATTGAAATTCTGTTTATGTTGTAAGTATAGATTCACATATTTCTCTTTTCTGTACTTTCCACAACTTTTTTTTTATTTTTTGCTTTTTCTAATTATGTTTCTTAATTAGAAACATGATGAAGAAACATAATTAATTATGTTAATTAATTATGTTTCTTCCTTAACTACATAACTACATAATGTAGTTATGTGATTCCCTAGAAATCATGTAGTTAGTTTCACATAACTACATAATGTAGTTATGTGAAATACGTAACTACATCATGTATTTCACATGATGTATAACTACATCATGTGAAATAATTTTTTTTATAGCATAACTCATGTGTTCAATTTTATTTAGCAGAGAGTTTGTTAACAGTATCCACTCTGGGTTTATCTAAGTTTATTCAGCAGTTATAAACAGTAATGAAGAGCCATATTAATCATTGTTGGAACTATTTGTTGTATTTGAATAAGGTTTAAAAATTGATCTGCAATTGAGATGACTTGACCGTCTTTATAAAAACCAAGAGCTGTTGACTTCCCTCCCTTCTTAGTGACCTCATTCTGCCCTGTTGCAACTGTACTGAGCTGCTTCCAGTGAACACTTTCATTACTCTGACTTTAAAATATTTAAATCAGGTTAAGTTGCTCCCTTTTAATTACTCATATTGGCTTTCCAGGGAAACAATAGACAGTATTTTTCTGCCATTGTTGGTTGCTCTGTATCTTTTAATTTTTAGAACAATTGGTTTCTGCCAGACTGTTAAAATCCCAACCACTACTGCACATAAAGCCAACTAAGGTACTTTTATTTGTGCGGCAGTGGTACCGACTGGTAGGATATGCATACTTTAAAAGTAGGACAAAAACGAAAAGGAGGAAGAAAGAGCGGGGAAAAAGACATGAAGGCATGAAAACTGCATTAGGCGGTGGCAGCCAACACAGAGAGAAGGATGTGAATGATTCAGGAGGGAAAGGGATTAATAATGCAGGACTCCCCCTCTCCCTGTGTCCCAATGTCCCTCTCTTTCTCTTCTCCCTTCCCTTTCTCCATCTAACCTTCTGGATATTTTTTTCCCTGCATTCTCTTTACCATCTTCTGTCTTCACCTTTTATCTATCACTGACCTAACCAGTAGGGGGAGCTCTCCTCATCAAACCTGCCTAACTATTTTCTTTCTGTCCTGCCCTGCTTTTCACAGGTTTTGGTTTATGCAGCAGCCATTACCTTGTTCCTCAAGCATATTTTATGAATTGAAATAGTAACAAATTGTTGCTTGTTTGAATTACATCCCATTTTGTACATGTGGATAGATGACTGATGTAAGGTGCCTGCCCTCGGGTCAACTGTGTGACTCCAATCAACACTTTTACCCTCTCCAGCTCATTGCACTGAGATAAGTCATGGTCAGAGAGGACCTGGTCACAGGCAGGAAATGACGACCTAATTTAATTGCAACTCGGTGACATCCCGTCAGGAGGCTTTTAATTACCTACTTGTGTTGTTCTTCACTCTGGATCCCTCTCCATCCTACAGGACAGAACTCTAATGGGCAACATAACCCGGCTGTGTGACAATGCCATCGCCCTGGAATCATTCAAAGGCTCTGAGAGAGAGACCAACCCTCTCTACAAAGACTACCACGGTACAAACACACACACATACACGCACACATACTCGCTTATCTTTCAGTCTCTTTTCTATCGGATACACACACATGTACAGAGGCAGTGCATTAAAGCCAGAGTTAGGCTGTGGATGGAGGCAGGGCAGCCCCCTTGCAGGCCAGGCTGTCAGTGTGCGTTAGCGTGCTGCTGCTCAATCAGACGTGCTCCTCAGTAGACAGGCCGGGGGGGATTCAGCTGCCACGCCGTACCCCCTCTCTCTCTCGCACCCTCACCTCCCTCCATTCCTGCCTCACCGCCTCCCTCTTTCCCCCCTCCACCTCCAGCAGAGGCTCTCTACCTCTCGCCTTGCCCATTCTCCATCCCCGGTCCCATACCCCTGAGGCTCTGGAGCAGCGCAGACCAACACTGGGGAATCGATATTCTCACCATCACTCTCTCTTCCTCTCTGCCTGCATCTCTCCATCCCTCGCTCAATGTCTCCGTGGCCAGCATGCTCTGCTAATAAATGGAGGGCAAAGCTTTCAGTGGAGAGACAGGACACCGGTAAGGAGACGTGTGGAGAGAAAGAAACCAAGGCAGGGGAGGGGAGGGCAGAGCAGAGTTTGTTTCTGCTCTCCGGGTTCTCACCATCACTTTTTTTTCAGCACAGTTTTATTATTTCTCTCCTTCTCCTCCTCGCTTTTCTCTTTTCTAACACTTGCCACACATAAAGGTCAGTATAAGTGAGGCCGGTATTTTTAGCAGTTCCTCGCAAACGCTCCCACTCACTCTTGCTTTTCCTCGCATTTGGCCACCATCCCTCAACCCTTTAGATTGTGGCACATAAAAACATTCAGTTTTAGATTTTCCATCATCCTCCAGAACATTTCCTAGATCCTTTACAGCCTTTTTTAAATGCATTGTGCGGTGGTAAACAAGTTCTAAAAATCTAGAACTTGTTTTTGTGAGTTTTGCACTGCATCACTTTCTTTACTGCCTTTGAGTTGCAAAAGTGTCCGTTGGAGTTGATATTGTTTGAAATCCCTTTAAAATCCCATAGTTTTTCGACTTAACTAATTCAGGTGGGGGCTTCTGAAACACATTTATGTGTATGATTGTTTTGATGTGCGTTGATGAGTGCCAACGCATCTGGTGCGAGTAGGAGAGTGCGCGTAGCTGTTGCGTGCATGTGTGTGCATGCGTGTTTGCGGCAGCAGTTCAGGGCTGCTCAAAGCATGCTGGGAAGCTTGTCACTGCAAATCAGGCAGAGGGAAATCACCCAAGTGCACAGAGGAGAGAACCCACCATCCCCCACTTTCTCTGTCTGCCTTCCTTTCTCCATTACTCCCTCGATCTTTTGCTTTTCTGTGTCACGCTTGTTTGTACCACCCCACTTCTACAGTGCTGTACAGTTTTATGGAAATGCCACTGTGCTGGAATGAAATAAAAAGGGGAGTTCAAAGTATGAAAAAAATCCCACACCTCTTCCTCATGTTATTACATGAGCCTGTCTTTAAATTATTACAGTAATCGTTGGAGAAAACACCAACTCTTCAGTTTTAAAGAAACAAGAGGAGAAAAGCATTGGGAACAATTAGTTGTGAATGACTTATTTCAAAAGTAAATTTTCTTGTTCATCACAATCACGTGTGAGCAAGTTCTGTTAATTTCATGTTTCTACAAGGCTTTGTGCATTTCTGTAAAAGTCATTTTGTTTATGGGATTGCCAATCCTCTTTATGCAACATTAAAATAAAACAAAAAAAAAAAAAAACTCTTTTGGTTTCACTTAATGTTCACTTAAAATCGTCATTAATGTTCTGCTGAAAGACCAATTTTGTTACAAGTTAATTTAAAGTGAATTTTGGATATTCAATGTGTCGGTGTAAAACAAGTTCAGATTTTAATAATCAAAGTGGAGCAAAATTGTTTATTGCCAATGTGTTATTTTACACAAATGCCGGGAAAAACTTCTTTAAACTTTGTTTGCTATTTATATGTATTAGTCTGTTTCACAAAGTTGAGTTCCCACCTAATGTATTTTCAGTGATTTAGATAAAACAAAATAAAAACAAACAAAAAAAGTTTGTTTTTATTTTGTTTTTATCAGAAATACAATGTAGGGGTTAGCTTATTTTATACTTTCTAAAAAAATTACATTAATTACACAAATCAATGTAATTTTTGTTGAGGAGTGTGTTTTTGATTATTTATTCATTTCTATTGACTTTTTGTCACATTTAATCCAGTTCTCCTGTCCTTCATAGGCCTGCTGTATGTGCGCCAGGTACCTCACCTGAACTGTCTGGCGAGGCAACTGCCTGACCACAAGGATCTGGCCTTTAAGCTCAAGAGAAAACAGTTTTCTATTGAGGTATGTTTTCAGCTTTAATCTTTGGCTCTTTCTTATTTATTTTATTAATAATATCTATCAGTTGATATTTGTTCGTACTTTATGACTTAACTTTAACCTGACTGTATTGCAGAGTATTCATACCTCTTGAAATTTTTATAGCTTGCCATGTTGAAACTACAAACTTGAGTGGATTATATTGGGATTTCAACAAAAAGTAATGCAGAATACTCAAGTGGAAAGAAGAAATATATGTGTATCTTGTCATTTTACCACCAAAAATCTGAAAACCTTACCGTGCATATTTTTTCAGGCAACTTCACCCAATATTTTTGTACATGCACCTTTTGTTAAAATTTCAGCTGAAACTCTTGGGGTTGAGCCTGATGTTTGGCCCACTGACTTTTCAAAAAGAGTCAAGCTCAGTCAGACTAGATGAAACGTCTTGGCACAAAGTATAAATTTGATTTAGGTCTGGATTTTGACTGAACTGTTCTAGCACATAAATGTTGGTTTCCTGCCACAAATGCATTTGCATGAAAGCCAAAAAGTTCAGTTTTGATTTGATCTCCCCAGAACTCCCAAACGATTCCAGATGTTTGCACATCCTGTGGCAAACTTTAAGATGTGAAGCTCTGCAGCTCCTCCTGACCGACCATTGCCACTGGATGATATTTATGGTTATTAGAGTAAAGGTGACTTTTCATCAGATAATTTTCCAATTTTTATTTAAAAAAAATAAATAAAATTAATTTTCCTCCCGTTGACCATTATGGACTTAAGTTTCTGGTAGTAAAGTGTCAAAACCTGAAAATTTCCAGAAGATAAGATTATTTTTTAATGCACTCTATGTGCACATGTATTGTTTTTTTTATCAATATTTTTTATGGTGGCATTTGTTTTCCTGTTTTGAAACGGTAAGTAAAGAGATGTTTCACCCATGAGCAAAACTCCACCAAGCTCTGTTTACTTTGCTTTGCTATTGGGTGACTGAAGGAAGGTGAAACTATTGATTCCGCACACTTGCTGGCACAGTTTCTGCAGTGTAAAGTCAAGAGGCAACAGAGTGAGAAAAATATCTATTTCCATAAATATGACAGTTGAAACACAGATAGAAGCTCAGGTAAGTGGTATGTCTCACATTTTGATGCATGTAATTCTTATTAAGTCTCCAGGTGCCCTTATATATTCTTCCGTGTTGTTACTTTTCAAATGTTTAGTCACTTGGACTGTGAAGTGGCACAACAGAAAACAAGCTGTGATAGCTTTGAGAGAAGTAAGTAATGTAATGTTAGTGTGGCTTCACCTTAAACTGTGCACCGTAAGCATTTACTAGTGGAAATCCAGTTTCCTTGCCAGACACAGAGGAGTGACATATGGAAACAAAAAGTCAGTAAACATCATCCTTCTTATAAGCTCAGCATTTTCCATATTTTTTGAAAAGTTATTTTTAAAATTCAAATATAGTTTAAACTTATGAAAGATGTGCACTTCAGATGCCTATTTTGGACTCACCTTTTCAACATACATTTAGATTGTTGATTTCTCATCCTCATTCACACTATTCCTCTCTCCAAAAGATACAAATCTGACTCTGAACTGCTACTCTGGAGACAAATTAGGAGGCCCTGCACTTAGCTCAGGCTCATGATTGGTCCTCATTACATTATCATTACCTTATCACACCCTCTGCTCCTTGGCTCTTTAGTGAGTCCTATTGTCTCAGCCAGGATTTGAAGGGGAGGAGCGGAATGCCATCCCTGCCCCCAAATTTCCACGGTCACCGTCTTCTCATTTTGTGCCAACCTTTGATGATATTTCTAATCCTTTCTTCTGTCTTAATTAACCCTCTCTCTTCATTTCATTGAATCCCCTAATGTGCTTCTATTGCACAGATTATGAGGTCTGTAGAAGTCAATGATTTTGTTTAGTTCTTTATTTTTAGACCAGAGCTAATCTTTCAAGACAAATGTCAACATCAGTGCAATCTTGGATCTTCTCTTCAACAAATGTTGCATATTTTAGTAGCTTTGTGTATTTTTGATGAGACAGAGTTACTGAGGGGTATGCTTGAAAGAAACAAGGGACAACATTCTCGAAGTAGGCAGAAATCTGCATGTTGCCAGAAAATCTTTGTTGAATGCTTTGTGAATTCCTATTATTACACAGTCGAATTTTTTTTAGGAACAATTCATTGACTAATACAAAATACAAAATCAGTATAACAACGTTTTAATGTTCATGAATGGTGAAATTTTAAATGGGTGGATACATTTAAATATTATTAGCATTAAGGATATTATACAGACAGTGTTTAGGAAGCCAATTACGGTATACAGTATATGTTTAAGCCAAATTTATCCAATACTGAAAGATTGGACTTTCCTTTCCATTCCCTTTCGCAAGATTTCTCAAGACAAATTATTCGAGGCTCAGAGTTGGATTATCAAGATTGGTAATGATAATAACGTTTTTGAGTTTTCCTTTTCCTAACAGGAAGTAGAATTACATTAATATTGAAATATGAT
This sequence comes from Brachyrhaphis roseni, assembly GCA_903066815.1. Lineage (NCBI taxonomy): Eukaryota > Metazoa > Chordata > Actinopteri > Cyprinodontiformes > Poeciliidae > Brachyrhaphis > Brachyrhaphis roseni. The sequence continues at coordinate 80,924 of CAEFZY010061418.1, forward strand.
ATTTATATCTTAACAAGTTTGATAAGTCTAATGTAATGCTCATATTCTTGCCAATGAATCAATCAGTTGGTTCATTGATCTTTAAACATAAAGCCCCTTTGATAACACAAAGTCATATACATAAGATTGAAAAAGTAGACCAAAATAAATGAAAAAATGAAAAACCTGAGGAAAATTAGGCTACACATGGAAAATAAAAATACATTTTCAGCTAACAAAATTGATATTGGTTTAAGACTAAAGAAATGTGACTGTGTTACTGATTATCAGTAGCCACAAAAATCTTACAAAGCACGAGTCCTGAAATATGTTAAAACTGAGATCACAAAAAGAAGAATAAATGAATAAAATCTTGTTTGAGGACAGCATGCCACTCATTGTTCATAACAATATATTTCACATGTATTTGATTTTTTTAATATTTCTGTGACATTGATTTTTTTTAAGTCAAACCTGGAGCCTGTACAGCTCCAATATCCACCTGCACTTAAACTTGAATTCATATTGTTTCCGTCCGCTTGTACAGATGTAGTACTTTATACCTAGAGTACCTAAATCCCGATTACCGTTTAAATGGTCATGTCTAGATATGATGTCATACATCTCAGCATTGAGACCATTACTAACAAAAATATTTGATCATTCTTTAAGGATTTGTTTAGTGACTAAGTGAGAATCACATTCTGGCTCTGCTTTGACAAAGAAAATTAGTTCTACAAACATGAGACGACAACCCACAAATAGTTGTCATTGTTGACTCTGCACTTAATCAAACCTGTCAGTCATAATCCCTGGCTATGACACATTCTTACCTGTCTGGGAATTTCCCACAGAGTGTTGTATCCATAGTCACGCATCAAACTAGCTATAACATAGGTTTATCATTGTGATACCCTATCATGTGCTTCCGTGTTGGTTGTTGTTATTGATTTGTGCATCTACTGGGAAGTAAACATTAAAAAGATTACAGAGACATATGTGACTGTTAGATCACAGGCTGGACTGCCGTTGGGTTAACAGTCGTATTGCTGGTCATCTGACTCTGTGGACAGCTGATTGACATATGAGATGACAGTTGAATTTGTTTGACAAGTCACTGCCGTGGTCATCATCTCATTCACTCAGGCTATAAGACTCTTTTGCCCTGAAGCCACAAGAGACAGCATTCCCTCCACTGTGCTTCATGTCCTGCTGAGATCAATGTAGTTTCAACTTTTAGTAGATTTTTCCTGTTTTAATATCAGCAAATCAGAGAGCTCTGATCTCTGTTCTATGAGGAATAATATGTGGGTGGTGGTGGTGCTGAATGACAGCTGATTGACAGGAACAGCTTCTCACCAGCTGGTTCAGGCAGCTGCATGCCATCCCAGCTACGTGTGGATTTGTGCTAGTAACTAATATCTTAACTGCTGCTTGACTCATCCTTCGATTGTCAAGCACTTCAGGAATGTAGAGACAGAAGATAGTTTTATTTAAATCAAATAAATCTTGTCTATTTTTTTTTTTAAGTTATTAGGACTTTCTGCAATCCCACACTTGGCTCATCAATGCTTTACTTTCTTGGTGTTGAGGTTGCCCCAGCAACACTTGACTTACTGAGAGTTCAAGCTACGGTTGATGAGCAGTTATTAGCCATGGCGCCTGAGGCCAGAATTAACCCATGGCCCTGTCTGAGCAGGTAGGGGAGTGTTAGGTGTTTGGACAGGATTAACACACACTCGTTCATATATGCAAACATTTCTTGCTCCCACACATCGATATATTGACATTGATGCGGCAACACATCCAAATTGCTTACGTGAAAACAATTCTGTTACTCGCTCTGTGCGTGAGAGTTGTTCTAGTCACTCATTTTGCACCGCCCAAGCTCTTGTCACACATTTCACAAAGCAAGATGCTTGAGGATGAAGCTCTGAAGAATGCAGATGGTACGCAATTACATTCTCCTTACCTTTACTTGACCCTTTAAACTGACAGGCAATGTGCCTTTGGGGTACCGGGGTGCCAGAAGCAGGTCAAAAGGTCAACTACAGTGTAAGAAAGGGATTTGTGTCAAATTAGTCCTCTAATAGAGAACCTATTTGGAGGTGTTTTTAGTTGGACATGTAGAACATGTCACTGAAGCTGTCTATGCTGCACATAGGAATTGTTCAGCTCCCTGTAGATATAGGCTGGTCCCAGTGTCAAGGTATACCAAGTTTTTAATTTTTTATGGTTTCACAACCTTTACAATTCATTCATACCCTTTTATTGAGATGTACAGTACATGAAAGTGCTAGAGACCTACAGACAGTATTCAGCTGGCTGAAAGAAGTTCCATACTCTTGACTTTTGCCAACAACAAAGACAAAATTTTCAGCTGCAGACCAAACCAAAAGCCTGACTAATTATCCAGCCAATATTTGCTTGTTTTATTCCCAGTGTTACTGAATTGGAAAGCTCCTTCAGTGTCAGGCTGCTACACCAAGTGCACAAAGGAGAATTATCATTAGTCCTGCAGGTATTATTACATCCCTGTTTTTTGCACAGTTTCACTTTCACTTGTGTAAATTGTTATTTTTATGCACAATTTGTACATTTTTAAAAATGTCCCTTCTCAGATGCAAATTTCTGGAATCTCCTGAAGCTATTTTTGTTACTGAACAGTATTTTTTTTTCTTATGAAGCAAATTTGCCTATGCTTAACAGTCTGTTATGCTTGCTGCTATCATATCTTTATATTTGAATGAATCTAATTGCTTGACTTGCCTGTCACTTCACTGCTGAACACCTGAATTTCCTGACTGATGAACAACAAAGCTTATTTCTATTATTCTACTCAATTCTAAAACAGGCATGAGCAAGGTTTCCCCCAGAAAACTTGCTAAGCCCGGTGGTTGGGTGCTAGTGGCCCGTCATGTTTTTGAGTTAAAAAATGTTTAAATTTGACAGGAAATTTGAAATATCACTTGATAACTGTGTTATTGAAATATTGGAAGATTAATACCTGAACGGCAACTATAAAGTCTTAAAAAATGCAAACATTAAAAAAAAAAAACTTAAATAAATAAGTAATGCTTAGCCTGGTGGGGGCACAAGTAAAGCCTGGTAGCCCGCCAGGCTTATAATATACTGGAGGAAATACTTATATTACAGTCTTAAATTTTAACCCAATATCAGCTGAGAAACTAACATACTTAGTATACTTAGTCATTTGTATTTTGATACATAACATGCACGAGCAATAACATTAAATAAACATCCAGTGTAGTCATATAGTAGACCTTTTTAAATTCTTCTTGCACAGATTATTCTCCCTATTTTGGCATTCTACCTTAAATAAAACTACACAGTTATAGCAAGATGATATTAGCTGGTTAATTTGTGTGGTTATTGGCTTGATTAGTCACCCTACAGTTGGATGTTTAATAAACATGCTACTTTAATATAAATGATATTCAGATGTGTCATCTGAAGTGATGTCTGGCTCTCCCTTAGTATTTAGCTGACTAACAGTGTGCAGCAACAAATGGGGGAGGGGCAACCGTGCTGATACTCATGACAAGTCCATACCCTAATGGACTTTACGAAAGTGTACTAATGTGTGCTTTACAAAAGTTTATTTGAAAACTACAACAAACATTATCTTCAGTCATTTGCAAAACATGCATGCAGCAAAGTGTGTCATCTGAATCTTGCTCTAGTAGTTAAACTTTATATTAAACTGGAGTCTATTGGTGTAATGCTTGCTCTGAAGATTATCTGGAACGATTGTGAAAAAATTTAAACATTTGATCCAATATCAATGCCATATGTGCATAGTTAGGTATTGAAGTTTTAGTATACTCTTAAATTTGAAGAATTGGTACATTAAGCTGAATTTTTGAAATAGAACAATGGCTGAGCGTTTCAGTGCAGTATTTTTGGTCTACAAATGGTTCTTAAACAGGCTCATTCTAATGTGTGTGGAAGTGTGATTTTAAAGAAAATGCGCCTGTAATCAAGAACATGTTGGCGTTTCAGATCCAACAACCAGATTTTCACTCCTACAAACATCTCAAGTTGTTCCTCTCACTTTTATATGACTCTAATAGTTGAGTAGTTTTGTACCAAGGTGAGTAAAGGTGAAACAAATATGAAACACAAATACAGATGGAGATGCTGAGGAGAAGAGGACTCAAGAGAAAGAGGAAACTAACTGAAAGAGTCCGAAGGAGGTGTATAGAGTAGTTTAATGTTTCTTGGCATGTCCTCAAAACGTCTTTAAGACAACGCCTGTGTCTGCCCCCTGATGAAGCCTGTGGGTGCCAAGGGAAGGGTGTTAATGGACCTATGTGAGGAACAGAGCGAGAGGTTTGGAGAGGCGGGAGGGGGAGGCATAAGCGGAGAGGAGCAGTTAAGTGATTCTCAGGTCAGGTCTAATTAAAATGAGGGCTTCTCCTCAGAGGCACCAAACCGTCTTATTGAGAGAGAAATGAAAGGGGAGGAAGGAGGAGTTGCAAAATGCAGAACGAGTCAGACAGGGACCGACTCCTAAGGGCTTGTTTTTTTGCATTTGTTTTAATGTTTGTTTGCTTTACATGCCTGTTTCTCTCTCTTTCTGTCTGCATCCAATAATGTTTGGCACAGAAGATCAGGGAGAGGCCAATGCTGAAAAGAACTCATTTGAAGAAAGTTGCTGACTATTTGAATTCATTTAGAGACAATGGCAACTATTTTCTGGGAAATGAAATACATTTAAGATTATGCCTTTGTTTGACTGTCCTGTATCGAGGAAGTCATTTAGCCTTTCATCCAGACACTTAACTTTGATTTATACTTTGCCAAGAAAGTCACAATCAGTTGGGAATGGACCTTTTGGCATAATATTCTAATTAAATAATTCATGCTTCCTCCCTTGGTGCGCATCAACCTCGGTTGCAGTTGGTGTTCAGGTGTGCATATGGTTTGTGTGTGCATGGCAAAAGAGAGAGAGAGCTCTGTTCAGGCCAGTCCATGGCACGCTATCAAACTCTTCAGCTAAACAATTCTCTACATATATCAGGTTTGCATCCATTATTGAACATGCATTTTATCTACTCTGAAAATGCACATGTGTATTTTTAAGACGAGCGTGCATGCTTTGGTGTTGACTCCTGAACATGTTGGGGGATGTTTGCATCTGCAGGGGTACTTGCAAGATCTTTAAGTGATTCAAGTCAAAGGCAGCAATGCAAGTATTAAATTATTCTTAATCTTCTAAAAGCAGATACAGTCTAAGATATCCACAACAGAAAATGCAACCGTAACCTTCCATAACGGCACAAGTCGCTAATTTAGGCTCAATGTTGGCAGGTTCAAGTTAATGTTCACCAAATAATGACGTCAGTTTTTAAAAATCGATGTAAAAATTGACCACAATTTTAAGAATGTCCATTTACTTGCTAATATTCTGGACGGAAAAGCAGTTGTGGTTTTGTTTGTGGTAGTTGAGTCAAAGTTGGGCAAAAGAATATTTGTGGCAACCGAATGCACTGCCGTCCGCGCTATATGAACAAAACGCCCAAACGTTTGTTTCAAGCAGACTGTCCTAAAGCTAAACAAAACAGGGCATATTTGCTCCTCCTGCCAGACTGTGTAAGAGCGTGGTTTGCCTGAACTCACCCTGAAAGTGAAACTGTTTCATCAGTGAGCAGTGAACCCTTAACACAGTCCATGCACCACTCAGCTCCCATCAGACTAGACTGGCCACATTGGACTCAGACCTGATTAAAGTAGCCCCAGTTGTCTTCAGCTCCCATTAGGGAAAAGAAAAGAGGCTATAACGTGCAAGCCATCCTACATCTGTGGGGTCTTGTGGCACTAAAGGGTATGTGTAATTCTGCTCAGATAAGGCGTCTATTAGCATATTGATAGTGACTGGAGAACCATAGGTCCCTGGTACTTATAAATTGTGCCCCAGATGTATTTCTCTTGATATTTGCTAGATTTTTGTAAAAGTTGTGTATAATTTTGCCTTAGGTTTATGCAGTCTCTGTTCATGTGTTACAAACTGTGAGTGACACTGTAAACCTTGGGCAGAACTTCTTTTGCTTAGAGGTTGAAATATACAATTGAAAACAGATATTTACATACACAGTACACAAAGACAGAACCACTTTAAGCATGTCTTGTTTTTTCTGTAGTCAGGAATACCAGCAGATTCAACTTGTAAGAGAAAGTCATTTGACTTTTGACTCCACTTTTTGTAGAGTCATAAGTTTACATGCACTAAGATAACTGTGCTTTTAAACAATTTGCAAAAGCCTGGGTGATGATTCACACATGTGGATGTTACAGCACACATCAAACAGTAGTCATTGTGCAACATCATGGGAAAATCAGAAATTCGTGGACGTCCACAACCTGGCTTCATCCTTAGGTACAATTTCCAGATTCCTGAATGTTTTATATTCGTATTTTTAAACAATATTATTGAAGTATAAACTTTATTGGACTCCATTTAGGGAGGCCATGATTTTAGTGCATTCAAAAACTATTAGCAGAGCTAAAAGATGTGCACCTACACACCATGTAAGCTATGTTAGGAGGAATGGGCAAAAATTCCAGCAAGCTATTGTGAAAAACCCTGTGAAATAGTGTCTTAAAAATATCACCACACTTATAAATTTTAAAGAACAATTTGTGTAAATATGTTTTGCTGTGTTTAACGTTTTATCGATTCTTCAAAATTTAAAATGTTCAACTCTTATCTACAATAAATGTCAACAGTGTAACAATTTTGTCATTGTTGTTGATTCACAACAAAAGTAAAAATTGCCATCCTAGGCACAAAGAGCTCCGCGGTCGGAGCGGTTCAAAGGTGGAATGTTGATCCCGAACAGGAGCATCCAACTCGGGAAGGCTCTCTGCATGGCTCCTAAAAATAACTTTCCCACACTCTCTCTGCTCAGTGTCCTAAGGGGGGGTCAGGAAGAGGAGTATGTGTTTGTGTTTTTTGTCTTGTTTTTCATTGTTCCAATATGTTTTATTATTGTTGTGAATATAAATTTTCATTCCGGCTACAAAGATTTAGTTAATTTACCTGAGGTTTAGATTCCCATTGCAAAACTAATCTTTAGATAATTGCTTCTTTTATTGAGGGACTTTTTTTTTTCTTCTCAGATTCTCATTGTGACATTCAGCCCTCCCTTGCATACTCAGTGATTTGACTGCGTTACCTCAGCTGCTTGTTCAAAGACTCAGCAACATTGCTCCATCTTTCATCTGTATGCTTCATACAGAGCAGTGTTCCTGAATAAAGTCACTGCAGTCTGTCATTGACAGGACTCTCTAAAACGTGACAATCGTAAAAGCAGAAAGATAGCTCCTCATTCATCTGTCTGTAAATATTAACATTTAAAAATCAAAATTTTCAAATAGGGCTCCTTCACAAGTATTGATTTAGGTATTTTCCTGTTTTGGATAAGTATTGCATAAAAATCCAAGGCGCAGTATTATTATTTTTATTTCCATACTTTATTCCCTGCCTCTTTTTTACTTATTGGATGTGTTTGATGTATCATTTATCCATCATCTATCCATCTTCTGCAAATACTTTTCATTCCTCCTTTCTCCCAGCAAGAAATGCAGATTGTCTCTTTCATTCCTCTCACAACGTAAAGACACTTGTTTCATGTAATTAGTTGAGCTATTGAAACCTGACATCAGTCTACATGGCTGCATTTAAGGATTCACCCAACTGTTAACACACAGTTGTTTAAAGCGGAGTTGGCCATTGAGGGAAGTTAGCCGACAACTGAATGATGTGGTGGTCATGAATTTTATGGGGGTAGGGGGGCATGTGTCCCTTCCCTTCACAGTTCACAGGTGGCTACTGAAAGGCCCAGCCAGATGATGATGGAGGACAGCGAGGACACATATAGAGCTCTGAATAGGCTTTAATTACACACAGTTGATGAGCCAAAGGGCCATTCAAAGGCCAAGCTTGCACTTCAAAAAGAAAGTTAGAGGGCAAGGTGATGCAAAGTTTGCGACCCCATCTCTGAGTCAAGGAGCATGTCTGACTCATCGGTTTGTGTTTATGCGGCAAAGATGGAACGGGTTTTATAATGCGTGTCTGCACTGTCCATACGGAAATGTGTGAAGGTAGAGGGTAGTGGCCATGGGGTGACCAGGGTGGGAGAATTCTTCACTGTGTAGCTTAACCAAACTTTGCTTTTGTCCCTAACAATGATGAGTGATGATGAGTGACAGGGGTGTTAGCGGTGGGATCTGCTGAACAGAATGTGCCTAAGCAGTGCTCACCCAGACTTACACAAAAGCCAGCAAAAGGTCAAATCTGAGGCAGGCTTCTTATCCGCCAGCAAACTATTTCACTCTGAAACATATAATATACTACAATATTTTGTTTGTCTTTGGGTTCAGAGTATCATGAGGGTATCTTTTTTTTTAAGTCATAATTTATTGTCTAAAAACACCTCTACCTGAACTCTGAAAACTCTCTTTGCCATTTCTTTTTCCCAATTTAGAACCTTTAATAACAGCAGCTGTGGTTTTTGCAAATGAGATCTGGATCTCAGTGGGGTTTTACCTGGTTAAATAAAGAAAGCTGCCTTAAATATTGATTTGTCTGAATTGCTTTTGAATTGCTGCTTAAATATCAGCTTTCCGGCTAATGCTGAATCGAGGAGAGCACGTGCCGTTCTCCCTTTGTTACCCAAACCCATACATAATGCTCACACACCCAAAGTTAAGGCACAACACCCTCCTTCTACCCCTTCACACATATGTCCTACTGCTAACCAGGGACTAGGGGTTGCATGCAAGTGTTTCCCAGGGGGCAGTCATAGAGGGTTTTGTGGCCTGGAGATGGATCTAGATGGCAGTTAGTCAGGAACCAATATTTTTCTATTTTTATTTGGAATTTTTTTGTAGCCAGCTCTTCTGCCCCTTCCCCCTTTTCTGAAGTCTGGCAGTGATTGTAATGGGGGGTGACAGCTCACCTCTCCCTAGCGTGCCTACTGTCCTTGGAGCGTTAGACTCCCCCCGCAAAATTGTCGAACCACCCCTAAGTCCCGGAAGGCCACAAAGGTTACTCCATATGTTAGTCTGAGGATTCTTATGAGTCTGTTTTATTTTATTTTATTTTTTCATTCAGTTGACTGTAGTCTCTGTCAACTCTGAATGGATTGTCTGAATGAAACAAAATCAAATATAATGTGTATCTTGATCATTATAAATATATTTACTCTTTCTGTTGGATTCATTTTATTGTCTTTTTTTTTTTTTTTTGCACTGTCACCATTTGCTTCCTGTTTATCTGTGTGGGTTGTGACCCACTGGTGTGAAAAGATTCAGGGCCTGCAGTTTCACATCTATTAAAGGCTTTGTGTTTGGAGAGGGAAGTGATATGATAGCCTGATGTTGTACGCTCACTTACACAGACTGTTTGAATGGGGATGTCATGTATGCCTGCTTCATCGCCCTCTGTGAATGTGCATCAGGGTGCCTGCTTTTGTATGCTCCTGTACTTGCATTTAGGATTTTGATATCCTCAAATTAAACCCATACATACATGGTGTTTTTATACCTGGCAGTTTTGTTTCTACAGCTGCTTTCACAGTTACTGGCTCTTCTGGAAAAGTCATACAAACACCATCAAAATAGATTTATGTTTTAATGAGGTTGCCTAATTTCATACTGAAATATTTAGGTCCTCCCCTTCAGCTGATTTCTTTTCTAAAAGGGAAAGGAGGAAAGATTTTGTGTTTGCTGTGTTGATTTGGCAGTGTTTTTGGATTATTTCCCGATGAAAACCAACTCTGCAACCAGCTCAGTATTTTTGGTAGAATCCTCAGATTTTATTTAAAATGTGCTAATGTTGCAATTGATTTATGATGCCAGGCACTCTAATGAAGGCCCCATGGCCTTTGGAAAATAGAAAAAACCCATAGCATAACCAAACCTCTACCATACTTAATAACAGAGATGAGATATTCTTCCACATCACAGTGTACTTTACTCCAGACTCTACTAGCGTATTTGCTGCCGAAACAGTCAGTCCCATTTGACCAAAGCTTGCAGTGCCAATTAAAATCTTGGTAGTGTGTACCGAGCTACAGCTCTGTATTTGTAGAAAAAGCTTTTTTCTCATATCCATTTGAGAGCCAATACCCTCTGATTGTTATTTGGACTTGCAAATCACAAAAATCCACCCTTAGCTTCGGAGATTTCTTTTTCACTTCCCTTACTGTGTGTTAGAAAAGAAATACTTTTGCTTTTTCTTTGTAGCCATTTTGCAACAGAGAGTATTATCATACATTTGCTTTATTTGATGGCTTTGAACTTAGAAGTGATCCAAACAAAGCAGGCCATGCATGCTGCATCTAAAGTTAATTATAGCTTTTGGACTGTAGAAGTCTCATTTCAGGGAAAATGAGGTTTTAACACCAAAAGTCTAGTAAGGTTGAGCTTATCTTTTTAATTGGTATTTTATTTCTCTTTCATGCCTCAAAGTTACATGAATGCTGAAGTACTACAAACAAGGCTAGTTCATGCTGGTGTTGTCAGTCGCAGTAAACCGCTGATGATTGTAAACCATATTTTTTGTTTAAACAGCAAAACACTGGGTTCTTTGTGTTCATCTTATACATCTGTAGCATAAATAACAGCAATGCTGGATGTAAGTCATCATCTATTATTTTAAAACTGAAGCATGTATCAGATATGGATTCATAAACAATAACTGAGAGTGAACTATTTAATTATGTTCTTGATAGTCGAGTGGTGTCCTGACTAGTTTTAATCTAAGTTACTAATTTGATCAAGAATTGCCTTAAGCAAGTGTTTACAGCTATTCATAACCAAAACCAGACAAGCTATTGTTGTACAACACATGTATGGGAAACAATTTTTTCTGTTTCTAGGAATATTTTGCCACTGAATAAATCAAACTAAATTAAAGGAACGATTTATTTTTTTCGGTAAATGATTGATTAATTTTAAAGGGGATTTTTTTATACATCTTTACTAAGGATACAGGTGATGGGTGCTGGAGATCGATTTTGTTTGTGCACTTTAAATAAAGTATATGTTACATAATCAGTGTTCAGGCTGTATTTGATGTATTATTTATTTTTAAAATAGAATGAAAATATTTGTCTGTGATACAAAGTGGCAGAATTTTGTATAGTACATTATTTTTCAGTCTGTTGAAAGAAAGGTCTGAGATGTTAGTGTTTCTTATCTAATTTAGAATAAGAAATAATAATTTAAGTAGTGATTGCTAGCAGCAATCACTACTTATCCTTTATGTGGCATCAAGTGAAGTTCTGCAGAGACCTATACACTCAGCTCAATGTAAATAACTACATTAGATGTATTGTACTTTACAAGAGAAAGCAATAAATATGTATTTATATCAAGAATTTCAAAATAAAATGTGTGGCAGAGTCTCACAAACATTACTTTGTGAGCATGGTCCCATCTCAACTCTTATCTCTGTCTTTCTTTCACTCACTGTTGCTTTCTTCCCTCCATTCCTCATTTTAATTACATTTATCTTTTTAGAAGCACTGCTCTTTCAACATTCAGGAATTCAACTAAAATGTCCTCCTCTACTTCTACCTCATTTGCTTGCAGACGCAAATTCACCCTGGCACCTTATAGGCTGCTCCCTGTTTTAAGAACTTGTAATCGTGGTGAACATTAGAGCTGCACACACACCCTGTGCTGTGCTCAAACAAAACGGCGGGCAGCCTGTTTGGATGTTCAGATGGAAGTGCAAGATAGATGCTTTGGGAATTAATCTGAAATGTCGGAATATGCAAGACGAGGGCCAGAGGGACTGTGTTTAGCTTTCTGACATCCTTTCTGAAAAACCCTGCGGCTGAAAGTGGAATCTGAGCCCCGCCCTGCAAATGACCCCATGGAATGTTTGGGGACACATTCACTGCTTACCCTGCACATGAAATGCTTTTTTTTTTTTTCTCACTGCAGCATTCAAGTGTTTTACCTCTTCAGGACTTAATGGCTGCCTACATATCAGAGAAGATGCTTTGCCCTGGTGTAATCTGACTTGTCTTAATTACAGGCAGTATCCAGTAATAGGCTGCTCCCGCAGATATCGGCCATTAGAGCGGTGTCTCTGGCAAGAGGGGTCTGATTGGCTTTGAGGTAGCTGATAAAGAAGCCATGCCTCATTTCCCACCAATTTTTTTGTTCACATATCTCTGTATTAAAGTGAAGCATGAAGATGGCGAAGGACTGTGTTAAAATGATTTATGCGCTCTTCTGTTTGGTTTGCAGCTAATCTGCTCTTCCTGATTGCATTGTCAGCGATCAGCGCTTCCATTTGAGTAACTGATTTCACTCGATTGAAGTTATTTCAAGCAAGTTTGAAAACTAGTGTTAAAATTTAAGGGGCTCTTTTGTAGCTTGTTTCAATTACAGTCTGTGTTTTTTTTTAATTTTTATTATTATTATTTTTTCTTTCTCTTGCGAGTGTTTAAAAAAGATCATCCTCCCTGGCCTTTGGCTTATTTGTATGGTTTTGATTTCCAAACCTCAAACCAGCCTCTCTTGTCTGCTAATTGGGTAAAAGAAACTACAACAAGTGTCAGCAAACAGACTTTAAGACCTTAACTGAGAACTTCTTTCAGCAGGTTTTCCTCTTTGTTTTCAACCGTTCCTGCAGGCCTATTTTACTTGTTTCCCCACAAGTTCACACACGCTGTATATTGAGTCACTGTGTTCTTCCTTTTAGAGTTGGGCTTTATAATTTGTGTTATTAAAAACTGTGTATTGTTGATACTGTCACGTGCTCAATCCAATCATCTCACCGAAGAATTAGGCTTCATTAAATGCTGGTTCATAAACCAATAGATTTAACAACCAATCCAATATCGGCCAGTCACATTGCTTCAGGATCAATCTGAAGGATAAATTATTTTAAATAGCTATTTAGCAGTTTGTTGTTACTAATATAAGAAGCAAAGAGGTTTTTATGTATTTCAGTCATCTTTGAACAGGGAGGCAAACCGGTAAGAGTGCATTATTTACTCTGAAATCAGGCTAAAGTAATGCCAATAAAAAAAAATTGCATTTCTGTTCAGGCAGCCTAGTCACTTATTTTTCTTTCTTGGCTGGAGAAGTATTCTGCATAAGCTCCAACAGGAGCTCTGTCTTCCATGGGTCACTCTGACACAGGCAGGTTATCCTGGTTTCATTTGACACTGGCTTTTTGGATGCTTGAAAAGCTCCTCTATCTGGAAGTGAAACCAGGTGACTCTGTTAAAGCACATTACGAAGTGATTCTGGGCACAAGTGTATAGTGTGAATGAAAAACTGAATAAAATCTTGCAGAAACTTTACACAAAAGTAGACAAATTTGCAAATGTATGATGCAAATTAAAACATTTAGTGCGATCGAATCTTACCATGTAATCACTCCTGGCTCTAATCCATGAGCATCTTATTTCACAGGTTATTTTGGCTACATCTAAAGGTCTGATACGGACACTTTGGAGGTACCTAGAAAAAAAAAAACATTAAAATTAGGTGACAAGTCAAATCTAAGGTGTTTGACTGCACTACATCACACCTTCGGATTGTCTTTGCTAGCAGCATCTGATCTTGTTACATGATATGTTTAAGTTATTCTGCACACTCCTTCATGATCCATTTCAAATGCCATAAAACAAAGTCAAGCCATTAAAGATAATATACCCATTATTAGTATGGAAATGAGAAATGTAATACCGTAGAATACTGAAATCTTGTCACTTGAGTGACAGTTAAAGACACTCCTGGTTCAGTGCGCTGTATTTAAGATATGTTTGATGTTTTTCAAACTCCATATTTGGCACATTATCCTCGGGTGGCATCCCACACCTTGTTGGTATTTAAGACAGACTTCAATGAATATTACCGTACTGCGGTGGCGCTTGCATTTAAGAGTACAGCTTCCTCATAACAGGGAGGTGTCGTCTGCTGACAGATCGCTGTCTGGATGAGAGAGCACAGCAGCATCCCACCTCATTACCGTAGCAGCACACTAACCGGGGGACCAACACACTGCTCGCTGTGATTAAGATGTAAATTTCCTCTAATTGGAATGTAAATTCATACATTTATATGAAGACGTCAGCTGTCAGATTGCAATATTGTTTCCTTTTTTCTTGCTCTCCCTTGCTCCCCATCAGGGACTAGGTGCCTGTAATCTGTATCATACTCCCGCAGCCTGTCGTGGGATTTGCCGTTTGTTTAATGCTGGGCCCATTGTCCTGCATCCAGCCTGTCATTGTAGTGCTTCCCATTCATGTTTTTGTGTTTTGTTGCAGTCAGACTTGCTCGCGCTACCTGTGTTTGTTCCCGCACGCATGGCTGAGCCGTCAGGGCTTTGGGGATGGGGAGGAGACTTTGAGATGGGGCCGGGGTCATTTGGGTGGCCGTATTTTGTGTGTGCATCGATTACTTCTGCTGAATGTTCCTCAATGCAAATAAGTCTGCCACTTTGAGAGGAAGCACATGTATCTGAAGTAATTAATTTTACCCTTGAATGCCAGCTGTGGTGTTGGTGTGATGTGTTCCAAATTGAGCCTTCTTACTGAAAAAGGTGTTAATTTAGGGATTTGGCCGATGAAGTAAGTGTGTTCGCCAATGGATGCTGCCAATATAAAATGGAATATGTAATCCTTAGTGTTGCTTATTGAAGATTGCGCTATTATGTGATGTCGTTTTAATATGCAACACTGTTCAAAATATTTAAAAATGTGTTTAAATAGAGCAGTCAAAAGGTGTTTGATAGACCTTTGCGGAATGTTAATGAAATTAACCAGTCTGGCTTCTTGGAAGCAAAAAATTAAAAAACTGATGGTTTAAAACTTTTGCCACTTTTGTATATTGTCCTCTCACCAAAGCAAGTTTTGTAATAAGCATTGTAATTTTCCAATTATGCAATTCAGGTAACATATGTTAACATTAATATGAGTCGAGAAATGTAGAAAAGAATCCATCTGCCCAAACGTGCCCATATCTCCAGCCTGAGCAAAGACTTATACATTTAAAACATCTAGAACTATGACAAACACGACTGGACAAGGACCCAGGTTTATCTATGTCTCATTGATTGTTGGTAACTAAAAAAACCTCTAAAGTTAACCGTTGTAAAACCTACATGAAAGGGAGGCATCATTAACTTCCTAGCAACAGTATATTTTTGGGTTTGTATAAATCTTTATCAGGGGTTGCCAATAATTGTAGAGAACAATGTATTCAGTGAATAAATTAACCACTGCAACATTTGCAGGTTGCATTTCTGTTTGCATGCTTTCCATATAAAAGCTATGAACTTGTGATTTTCCATTCAAAAATAAATATAAAACAATTTTATTTGTGTACACAAATATGTCGGCTGTTTGATGTATATCTGGGTTGACATTTAGCTTTCTAGAATGTTAACTATGCTCTTAGAACAATAATCTGAATAGCCCATTCTCCTAAATGTTCAAAAACGAAAGGAAAACTATTATACCTGTCACATGCAAGGATGTAAATTAAACTTTTTTATGCATTGCTTTTTGCATAAAAAATGGCAAGAAATCAAAAATTCTCTCTTATTTTGTTTAAGACGTCCCAGTTTTTCAAAACCTTGCAATCATTTTAGATGAATGCAAGTTGTCAAATAAATAAAAAAAATTGTATTGGGTTATATTCTGGTTTTCATGATGATTGACATATTACTATCTGCCTTTACAATTGTACAGTGGCCAAGCAGGAAATCGTGTTCTCATTATTAAAATCTCATAAAATCAAAAAATTCACATTTAAGATTTTATGTTTATTTCTAGCTTAGAGGCTTTTTTATTTTTAAAAAGAATGTAATTGGCTTCATGCTTTTCCAGTCTTGAGAAAAATATGAAGTTTTCAGTTTAAATCTTAGCTTAAAGATATCATATATTGTATATTTTTGAAGTTTTTTATCATTAGCAAATGTACCGGTACATTAACTTTTTCTTGGACTCACACCAAAATTGTTACAGGAACAGGATATGGATTTCAAAAGTAGCACAGAAAAAAATTATATGGTTTGACCAGTACATTGCAATACAATAGACAAAAACATGTTTCTGTTTCCAGCACCTCCACAAAGATTTGTCTGATTACTTTTTAAAGCGCAGGAGTTGGAGAGTTTCCATGATTTCTTCCCATACAGTTCTAGGAAGATATTACCTGGAGATTACCTGGAGTTGTAAATCCTGCGCACTTAGCATGTTTTAACAATTACAAACAAAAGCTAGATGATCTCTTGTGAAGCATTATGTTTTTCATTGGTACAGATTGGGAAGTATTAGTGGCTGTGTTGTTGCATTCCTCAGACAAAGTGTGTGAAATCTTGCAAGTCACGCAAGCTTTACCTTTGAGTTTTAATAAGGGAATCACCTGAAAATTTGCACAAAAAAAAAAGATCATATATTAGAGTACACAAACACAAATAGCAGAATACAAAATCCCCATAGAAAATATTTGTTGCATGGTTTAGGGTGTGGTGTTGTAGGGTTCAGCAAACTGAAAAATACAGGACCTGCATTGTATTAATTCCAGGAACAGAAAATATATATATACTATATACAAAAGGCAAAGTAATTAGTAGAAAGTCTTCACAGGCCCTACCTGTTTTGTTGTGTGTGACAGAACCTAAGTTTCCCATGCAGTTTGCTTCCAGTGAAGGGCTGAGGAATCCTGACTATGCTGCCACGGCATGTCAATGCTACTCCACCCACCTGTGGTACCCGACCTGTGCAGAGTTCTCTATCAATTAGCCTTCCAACAGGAAGGAATCCTAATAAACCTGCTCCCTTCACTTCCATTCAATCCATCAAGTTCTTTTCATCACATTGAATCAACAGGGTGGAAAACTGACACGTTCCCAGCCGTTGTTTCAGTTAATCAGGAATCTGCCTCTGGTCTGGTAAACCAGCCTTACTTTGGTCATGTGGGTTATGTTCAAGTTGAGGATGTGCTCTGGCACTCTGCTGAAGGGAAATAAGCCTATCAGGAAGTGCATATCGAGGCACGCACCCAACACACCACACCAGATTCATACAGTCCCATCCATCACCTGATTTTTCAGGTGTTTTATGAAGAAGTTTTGCATATCTTTACCAGATACCCCTCCATCTATCCATTCATCTATCTATCCATTCTTCTATCCTCTTATGCTTATTAAACAGTCAGGTCTATTGGTAACAGCTCCTACAGGGAAACCCAGATATCCCCTGGGAAAGGAAGGCACCCAGCAAGTGCAGCTTTGGTGGAGTCCAGTAAACACGGCGAACAAGCTCAACTGTGTGGCAGCTGCTTTTTTATTGTATATTTTTAAAGAAGTTGGTACAGAGAACATCTTAAAGTATTGTCTCTGAATTGTTTTCCACATGGCGGCAGACCTAAAAACCAGGCTTAGCTTACAAAAGTCACAGCACTGATGGGGGAGAGGAAGGGTAGAACTGGGGCAGAGATGGAGACAAGCAGAGAAAGAGAGAGAGACCATTTTGTCCCCCAGGTATGACTGAGTCACTCATGCAGAAGGAACCCACATGGAGGGAGGTGTAGGGGCTATGAAGGATCTCTTGGCTTCCTCTCCTCATTTGTACCTCCCTTCCTAGAAAACACATCTGTCTTCCTTTCTCTGCCACAAACCTTTACAGGAGCATCACCTTCGCACTCTGGCACTAGAAATTGCTCCCCATTTACAACATAAAGTTTTCTTATTAGGTTTGCAATCTTAACGAAGGCTATTTAGGAGCCTAAATGAAGACTCCTAAATAGCCTTCGTTTAGGAGGCCAAAAGAATTTGCATTCTTTTTAACCTGGGTTATTCGGACAAATCACACTTTCCATTACCCCAAGCGGTCCGTCTTGCATGTAAATATGTGTAAATATGCTCTAAGAGCGATCACCATTTTAGTCTGCAGCAGAGCTATCTCATGGCTGTGTGCATTAAAACAATTCAACTTTGCTCCTCCCCCGCCACAACAATAATTTGCGGATGTGTTGGGTGAAATTTAGCAAGAAATTATCATTTTCTGAATCACTTCACTCTGCTTGCTCTGTGTTTGTTTCATTCTTTCTCCTTCTCCTTTTCGTCTTTGAGCTCTTCAAAAGATTCAGAGCCCCCCTGCATGTTCTTCCTTTTGCTTCCTTTCTCCCTATTTCTTTTCTTCATCGTTATCCAGCAGCACTTTTCTGTGCGTACAAATGCTTTCTGAACAGCATCCTTTCTTCCCTTTCAGGCTAGATGTCATTGTTGCTGCCTGTGGGCTGGGTGTATTTATTTAGGGGTAATTGGTGTGTGGATGAGTGAGGTAATGAGGTGCATCCACACTTGGCTGCTCCCTTCCCTGAGAGGCCTGAGACAGACGTAGCCTTGCTGGGCTCCGGCTTGAGAGGTACCACACTACTGCCTCCTCAATGCCGGCCAGAATGGCTCTTTCATACTCAGGTGGACAAACACAATCGCTGGGGCTGATACCTCAATGAGGCGTCTGCGGTTTGAAGTGCTGTGTACATGCGTGCACATCTGCGTGTGCTGATGTGCTTGTGTTTGTGGGCGGGGAGTGAAAACAGTGCTCAGTCGTTTTCTTGTCTCCATCTCGAGTCCTTGTTTGTCTTGCAGCCAGTGTTTGCAGAAGTGATTCTCCCTGCGTGTTTGTGAGTGCATGTATATCAGACCCAGTGGCTGTTCAAAGGAGCTCAAGGAGGACCTTTGGTTCCCATAGCCTCCTGGCAGCCCTAGACTGCCGCCGATATCCTGCAGTGTTACCTAATGATGTCACTTACACCTCCCTTATCCGTCTGCGTGTGTGTGGCAGGAACCGTCTGATGCTTCAGCCTTCACATGCCATTTGCTGCCTTATACCCTGTGAAATTCAATTGCACAGCTCTGCTGTAGCCAAAGAAGGGGGAACTCCATGGCTCTGTCTCTCCACATGCTCTTTCTCCCTCACTTCTTCATTTCTCATATTTTCAGACTGTGTCATTTTGGTTCTTTGAACACTCAGTTGCCACTTCTTTATGCCAGACTTTGAATGAAGCTTAAAAGTTTTAAACAGGAAGACTCGCATGTGTGTGGTTGTCTACAGGTGTTCTGTAGATAATATGACGCGTACATTGTCTTGTTGTTATTATCAGGGGTAATTGGTGTGGACCTGCCAGCCTTTGATAGACACACAATTACTGTATGTGATGCATAAGTGGACTCATTTTGGGCCAGGATTTGGAGTTGCTAATGGTGCATTATTCAGCTTTTGGTCTGTCCCCAAAAGTGCCGGGCCAAATCAAACACGCCGCTGCAGGGTAATTGAGGCCCACTCCGAACCCCCTGCAGTGAGCAAGGCAGAACTGTAATCCCCTGACAACTCTGACTTGGCCCCAATCTGGCAGGCCGCCCATTTCCCAGCAAAATGCCCAAGTTGAAGGAAGAAGCTGATGGTAACATTTGAACTGCTTTCTAGTTTTGTTATTCTGTACATGTCATCAATGTTCTGTATCCATCTCTGTTCTTACACTTTCTTTTACTCCTCCACTTTACAATTAAGCACTAAATATAGACAAAAGCTGTTGTATGTTTTAGTTTTTCTCATTCATTTAATCATCTGTTTATTTAATATATTGCATTTTTAATTAGTTCTACACATTGGAAATATGCTGCAAATTGCATTACAAATACGAATATTTGCCAAATCTCTGCAACAAAGTAAAGCAGTGACTAGGGATTACGTTTGATAATTTCTTCAATTAACATTGTTTTCACAATAAAAACTTTTGCACCTCTAGGAGATTTTTAATAGAAAATATCTCTAATTCAGAATCTACAGTCTTTATACTAAAATTACAAAAACTTTTCTGTGCATCAAATCAGTTTATAATGTCTCACCCAACATTGGTGAGATAGAAGCCAGTTTAAAACACGGACTGTGAAAATCATAAAAAGTCTTGCTGATTCTTGATTTTTATACATTTGTAAATAGATGAATGAAAACATATTGTTATGGGATACCTCTTTGCTATTCACAATACAACTGTGCTATTTAAAGGTGAATTATTATTATGTTTGTGTGATTCCACATCCTCCACTGTTTTACCTCTTAAAGGGGTCACAATCAAGGTACACTATGCATTTAGTGCTGGCTCTCTGATTTTTGACATTAGCGTGCATTCTCCCCAGGCCCTGGCTCACTGTTTTAATAGCTTTCGTAATGCTTCACAATTAACACTCAGCCAGCGCTCTGGGTTAGGTAATGGCTGGTGTGTTTCAGGCTAAATTAGAAAACACAAAACAAGAATTCCCCCATCACCCCCGATTGCTCCGAGGACCTAGGGGTTATGCAGGAAATGGAAGGTGGTGAATTTTTTGACAGGGCAGCCGAGGTGATGTCTCATTCCCTCTGACATGTTGAACACCCTAAAGGTGGCTTTGCCAACAGTCTGCCCAGGAAGCACCTCACCTAGCTGTGGCTAAATTTACACAACCACCTGCCCACAGGGATTGTACTGGAGAGCAACACAGAGGTGGAGGTGGTGGAGAGGGGTGGGAGGGTAAATGTGGTGGAGAGAGAGAAATATATTTACACGGTGACTTTGAATGCTCTTTGCTATTTGTGTACAGAATACAAAACTAGTGCTCGACTTTTACAGGAAAAGTTTAGCGCATATTGGTTTATTTTTGCTTTACAATGCTGTTTTTTTTTTCTGTTTGCACATTTCCTCTATAATCACATACATTTGCATCATAATGTGCCATTTATTTTTCTTGTAATGCTAATTTTTAAAATACCTTTTCAAATGTTACTTTGCAACGTTAAAATGTTGAATCTCATTTTGAAAGGTTTCTCATGTTTTCTGTGCTTGCATACACAAACGTAGATACACACATGCTTGCATTAATACTATATTTGAGTCAAAAGTACCTCCGCATTCAACATTTGCAAATTTTTACACATGCTGCAAAAGTCTCAAGTTCAGGAAGTGAACACTCAGTGCCTGCCTCAAAGATCGCTCTGTCAATTTGTTCTACACCTGGTTCCGCTTTCTATGACAACACCTTTTCAGAGCATTTGTTGTAACAGAGATACAACACTGGTTATTAACCTGAAAGTTTCAGTATTTATTATCTTTTTTTTTCTTCTGTAACTGACTCTTGTCTGTTCTTGGAAACTGAACACAAACTCATCATCATTTTTGCCATGTTTCCTGGTATTCTATTGTAATTACCAAATACACCTTAAGTTTAGCACAAAACCTGAAACTTTATGCTTTTTGAATTCCACTATGTTTTTAGTTATTTGGTGTTATTATTATTATTATTATTATTATTATTATTATTAATTTACAATTTTTTTGTTTAACCAAATGAATTTTGAAAAATTTTTGGCATTAACTGAAAAGGACACAAAGTTATTATGTTTGTGTCTTGATAATATTCAATGTAAACCTCTGTTCAAAAAGTCATAAAAAATGACCTATTGAATTTATTTTGAAGGTCAAGTAAAAATCAATGTAAAAAACTCATTGGTTAATTTAAGGATCACCATCATGTTTTCGCTTAAATGTGCTTATTTAAGGTATTTTTAAAATTAAAGTTTATTTCACCTAGTTTATGAAAAACCTACCTAAGGCATTATATTGCATCTTCATTTTAGCAAAAACAGCAAAAATGACTTAAGTTGCAAAGGAAAACAAAACCAGGTTCAATGTGTTTGTTTGTGCAAGACAAGAAGGCAATAGAAAGAAAACAAGAATAGAAAAAAGTAAATAGAAAACGATTTTCTGAAAACTGGAAGAAAATTAGGAAATAAAAGGTGGAAAACATTTTGTACAGAACAATAAAACATAATCCAGTCAGTTGAGTGTTTTTATATGTCCAGTAACCAAGGAGAATACAGAAGTGTGAAGATGAGAACAAAAGCTAGTCTTGAAAATACATTTAGGTTAGATTAGATTAAATCTAAATCATAGTTTTTGATCTAATAAAAGATTTATAATTTATAAAATGTAGATGCTGTTTCAATTCAGACATTTTCCTGTAAAGTTAAAGCTCTAAGATTTTGAAAATGGATGGATTCTTGTGTTCACTTTTAAGAATGAGTTCAGGTCTCAGACCTTGAGTCCAACATTCCAGTGTCATATTCTTGTCATTGGTTCTTTGAAATGGTGAACTCAGGGCTATGAGACTTTTGTCAGCTGAGTCAGTGTGCACCAGAGATGTGAAGGAATGGCAGGGAAGTCTACCCATCTGTCCTTCCATATATACATACATACATACCCAATTTAACTATTTAAACATGATATATATGTATATTCCCATGAAGACTGCACATATGGAATTCTCTAAGATGCATGTGTCTCAGACAGACACCCGTATTGGTCAGTAACAATTCTTGATGCTCCTCGGTGGCAGAGTTCAGGCCGTTTGCCTGTGGGCTGATGAGAAGTGAATGGCCTTTGAGGCTTTAGGCTGGTCTATGTGTGGCCCGGCTGGTCCAAGTCAGCAGTAATGACTGGCTTTGGCCAGCATGCCTGTTAATGTGAATGAGGTTACTCTGGGCAACACCTTTTCAGCTGGGTCCTATGAAGTCCCAAGTATGGTGGTCTTTGTCCGCACAAGGGCCTTCCTTTTAGCAAAAGGGCTTCTTTTTTTGTGAGGACTATCAACTAGTGATGGATTATTCCCAACCCCCTTTATTCATCCTTGCAGACTTAGAGACACTGATGCACAAAAGTAGACGCACACCTTCTGTGACAGCAAAACTATTGCGACATCAGTACAATTTTAGCGAGGAAGATACAAGTCTTATGAATTTATAACCTCACCTACCTTGAAATATTTTATTGCCACTTTATGTAAATTTGGATATCTGCTTAGAAATTTACCTAATTTCTTCTCTATATATATTTTTTTTTATTTTATACCATCTATCTTGTATAAAGATTTTACAAGACT
>CAEFZY010061421.1:0-19260 GCA_903066815.1 Brachyrhaphis roseni
AATTTCTGCTGAGCTCGCGGGGCTCAGGCCGTTGCCACGGCAATGGGTGTGTTTAACGACAAAGAGAGAGAGAGAGATAGAGAGTAAAAAGTAATAGTGGTTTTGAGTTGATCACCTGTTCGGGTTATTTTACCTTTGCTGTGGATCTTTACAGCCGCTGTAGTTTCTGAACGATCAATGAACGACAAACTTGAACTAATTACCTCGTTCGCTTGTGAGTATAGTACGTCATAAGAAACATCAAATAGGACAAATATATTTCATTAAGTTTTAACAAACAAATGGCTTCTACCGAGATAATTATGTGTAATTAAATAAATTATATCCCAACTTTAGAAGCCATACCTTTACCTTAACAGAGCTATTTGGTTCCTCCTATCAGTCTTTCTCATATTGACGTCATCAAACCAAAGTTCAGATCTTCCATAACTGACTGACACCTGCAGGCCTCAGGTTTGCAACCAGCTTCTGACTGAGAAACCAGTAACCTGCTCCCAGTGTCAGAATCTCACTGAGGAAGAAACTGTATTAGGTTTTCTATCACTTTATTATTTCTGCTATAACTGATGCATATAAAATAAGTCAATAGAGTTTAATTTACAATTTTTATGTCTTCGTGTCATGAGGTAGATCTCAGCCGGCTGGTGAGAGAAAAAGTAGATCTTGGTCTCAAAAAGTATGAGCACCCCTGCATTAGACCATTAAACATTCTGCCACAGATATTTTTTACAAATCCAACATACACCGCACATGGTGTTTTTCAAATGTTTTTTTCTGGGTTAAAAGATCTTTTGTTCAGAAAAATTAATTTGGTACATAAGAATAACAAACAATAATCTTGGATTTAATAAAGTGCATTAAAAGCCTGTCACATTAAACTTTGGAGGGAAAATGCCCAATCTGTATTCCCACTGAATTTGAGGTCAGAGTATATGTACTGGAATATGTACTGAACATGAAAATGCTAAATGGTAGTAGTAAAACCTATAGGTCACCAAAATGTATGCTATTTTCACTCTGAAGAAAGTCTTCTTGAAATAAGTCTTCTTCTTCCATGTGACATCCAACAAGTGAAAACACCTTAAGGTTTAAACTTGTGTGAATTTTTTGACACTGCCAAAATTCTACTTAACCACTTGTTTTGACTCTAGTAATATCTCTTTTGTAAACAACAAAAAAACAGTCTTTTGCTGCTTTCTATTACAATGTTACATCTAACATATTGTTAGCATAGTATAGCTGCATTTTTTGGGGCCAAAACCAGTAAATTATTTTCTAAAGGCTTTGTATGAGTGTGAAGTTGCCAGGCAACTATAGACATCAACATGATTTTGTTGTCTTTTGTGAGAGCCAGGCAAGCTGTCTTATCCCAATTTTGAAATACAACAAGACACTGGGCTGCTACAAATATGTAACATACTAAACAAGATACAGCAAGAAATGTATTTCAAAGAGACATGGGAGAACATGTTAAGCAATATAACTGACTATATATGGGAAGACTATTGCAAGTGTGCAAGAGAAGAAAAAAATGTTAGTACAAAGTTACAGATAAACTCAACAAATCAGAAAATATAAGTGACAACAATAAGTTATGGAAAGTATAAAATAATATTTAAGGTTCTTTGTTATATGCTATGTCTGTAGTCATTTAAAAATGCAGTGTAAAGACTGCATTAAGTGATGATAGAGATTTACCCTGAGAAACCAAAGAAAGACTGAGACGTTAGCTAGCAATATATATCACAAAATAAATTTTTCTGAAGACTATGAGAAAGGGTCAATATAGACTTTTGATTTAAACAAACTCAGAAGTCGCTGGCCAATCATGTGGGTGGAATTGAGTGACGCAGAGTTAGGTTAACACACACAGCACAGTAGTAGCAAGCAGATGCGCAAATGGATAATGACTGTACAGCTGTTGCCTCTTACTTTAGGTAACAGGTAGACAAGACAACACAGCGAACATTGTTGTTAAGGACCCAAAAATTTTGCCATGTGGTCGTATTTTGGCTATTTAAAGTCAAACATAAAAAGTAGTATACACTGCAAATTATGTTGAGCACATGTTCAAAATAAGTTCCATCTGTTTTACCACCTCAACCAGTGGCACCTGCTA
Organism: Brachyrhaphis roseni; assembly: GCA_903066815.1. Classification (NCBI taxonomy): domain Eukaryota; kingdom Metazoa; phylum Chordata; class Actinopteri; order Cyprinodontiformes; family Poeciliidae; genus Brachyrhaphis; species Brachyrhaphis roseni. The sequence goes on from CAEFZY010061421.1 coordinate 2,120, forward strand.
GATCACGCACAATGTAAAGCTTTACAATCTGAGACGAGAGCAAGTGCTAAACCCCCCCATGCCAAAAACAACGCCTGTACAGCATAATATCTGACCCAGGTCAACACACAGATTGCCAGCACTGAGACAGCACTCTCCTAATTGGATATTATTTTTTGAGCAAACATAATGTCTATTTTATTTATTTAATTTTTGTCTTAGAAAGTTGCTGGAGTTTGCACAGAGGATAGAAACAACTGAAGTTTCTTTTCTTTCTCAATATAGACAATTACTATTTTCTTGTTTTGAATTTTTCCCTGAAAGCTGCTTTACAATGATTTATTTCAATATTAGTGCACATCACAAACAATATTCTTTACATGTTTTTTTAACAAAATCAGAATCTATATTTTGTTTTAATAAACCTTCAAAATTAAATAAGTTAATACAATTTTTAAATATCAAAAAAGTGAAGAAAAAGTGTTTCTTAAAACACTATTATTTATTTTTCCTCTGCAGAGAACATGACCTAGAGCTAATCTCCAACACTATTCTTTACAACACCACAATTTAATTTTAAGCAAATTGGTGTTCTAGGATATCTGATCCTTATGACTAAAAAATAATTTTAAAAAAATACATATTGCACTATTTCAAAGTTTGTTATCCATATTATGATATAATTTTCTAATGACTGATACTTCTTTTTCCTCTGCCTTCTGCTTAAGAGTGGTTTTAAAGAAAACTAAGTAGGGCTCAGAGTATTTGAGCCCTACTCTGACTGGAGGGCTCAAATACAGACATGGGGCATTGTATCATAAAAATATATAAATTATGCAATGTTATGTTAAAGGCACCACACCACACAATTCATTGACTAAACTGAACAGTGGTTTGCCTTACCCATTTTATCGTCCTCATCAGTTATTACTAATCGTAAACTCATTCTTGTGAAAAAGTTGCCAATATTTGCATATTTAGCTGTATCTGTTTCCAGAGGACATGGGTTACATTTCTGTTGATGTGGCAATGTTAAGTAACCCAGTGCCAGGACTGTACATAAATAAAATATATTAAAAAAAGATAAAACCGTCACTTGTGGCCCTAATTTCAGACCAGCCCACTGGGAATTGTACCGGTCCTCCTGATTAGTTAATCTGCCCCTCACTGAGAATATAAATAATTGCTTTTTAAATTTATTTTTTCATTGCTTATTCTTAAAAAAAAAAAAAAGCTATATTTAAAAATAGCTATAGAAAGTAGAACTTATGAGAATTTATATTCCAAACCTATTTTTTTTTATTTCACATCAGCTAAAAAAAAAATTAAAATTTTTGTTTTCCTGTAATGCTTGAAGTGTTAAAACAAATATGCCTGTTTTATTTGTCCAAAGAAGTTGCAAATTTTGATGACAAGTTCAACTTTTATAAATAATTGTTTAAAATCAGAAATAACCTTCAGATGTCTTCAGTTCTCACTTAATCATAGAGAAAAAACAAAGATTTACAAAAACGTAGTTTTCTTTAATATTGTGATATCAGTATTGTCTAATAAGAATTTTTTTTATTGTGATAGGATTTCTTCCCCTTATAGCCCAGCTCAACTACCAATTTTAAATTTTCTAAAGTGAGACTCAAACTTCTTCTCTAGTTCTCCCTCTGCTTGCAGGAGGACTTCCATAGTTAAGAAAGCAAAAAAAAAAAAACAAACATATAATGCTTCATAGTGGCAACACACTCTGAAAGTATATCACACAACATTGACACCAACAGCTTGTTGATATGACATTGTCATGGTCTACATGTTTCTTAAAAAAAAATATGGAGCAGTATGATCCAACTTTTTAAAATACTGACCCCGACCCCTGTAATTATCCAAACCCCAAACAAAAGTTGTCATCTCCAGATTTGTCTATGTTTTACAAAATTTCTAGAAAAAGAAGTGGATTCATAAATAACCATAGACTACTATTAAAATATAGCTAAATTCTGCCTGTCTGATAAACAGTACATCTGTACATCTGTAGCATGACCCCCTCACCATAAAAACGTGGCAGTTATTTTACAAAGCACAAGTACCTGCACATTGCCACAGTAGATAGCACTGTTACTTTGCAGCAAGAAGGTCCCAGTTTCGAATCAAACCTTGGAGTCTTTCTGCATAGAGTTTTCATGTTCTCCCAGTTTCATGTTCTCCCTCAGGGTACTCCAACTTGCTCCCATAGTAAAAAAGTATGACTATTTATTGGTCTCTTTAAAGTTCCCTAAGGAACCTAGGGAATCAAGTTACCTTAGTTCCCTAAGTTAAAGTAACTTTAATAACTGATACTTCTTTTTCCCTAAAAACACACACTTAGGGAACTTTATGTGTGTGTATGGTTGTTGGTCCTGTATGGATTTGTGCTGCCTTGGGAAAGACTGGCAAACTGTCCCAAGGCACTCATCTTAATGTCCATAAAACAAAACCCATTGAAGAAAACTTTGTGTAAAAACTGCTTTCAATCACATATCATATTAGGAACAAAATAGGAAAAAAAGGAAAAAATTCTAGGTGAAATATTAGGGTGCTTCTGTTGTTTAACAATATGGTGTTATTCCAGACATTATAATACTGCCTCTCAGTGTTGTCTTACAGTTACACCTGCACCTAAATGTCACAGTCACTTAACAGTTTAAGCTGTTTGAAATCACTGTGATTGCATTGTTGAGGTGCACTAATCCTAAGTACAGGCAGAACACAGCACCTGTGTGCACTTCATTATTCTCTCAGCAAAGAGTCTGATATGTGTGATTTTCAACATCATAGAAAGATCTACTGAACGATTTCCAATATGGATCAGACGCATCATAAAAACTTCAAAACAAGTGCACGCCAACAACAGGTTAACAAATGAGGCTGGCTGCTCTAGTGGTGCTTTTTTTGTAGACAGGAGTGAACTCTCCTCTGAAGTCCTTCAAAGAACACACTGCATTTACACGGCACACTGTATCTGAACTCCACTTGAATTAGAGGAACCCTTTCTTTTTTTTTCTTTTTTTTTTAAAGAAAATAGGACAAAGTGCTTCTGAATGCGTGCAGATGAAGCATCCTCTAAGATGAGTATCAGAATGCAAGGGGCAAGACGCTTCTGTCAAAAGCAGAAACAGAGCAAGCAATTTAAGGAACATGTTTAAATTTCTGACCGCACAGGAAGAAGCTTAGAGCGTTTCATTCTCCTGTCAAAACGAGACAGTTTTTATTACTCTGGAAACTATGGCTATTATTTACTACTTTATACCAATTAAAACATAAACGTCGCTTTCCCTCCTCTGATAAAACATACCATCGGCGGTTATACACACGCGACACAGAAGCACCACTACTCAGCGCACATCGAGCTGAAGGCAGATGCTCATAATGCAGCACTTTAAATGCCTTTCAATACGACAACTTTCAAATCTGTTGAGCTCAATCTGGTGTTTACAAGCCACGTCACTGAGTGTGCTTCTGCATTTATTTCTTTAGTTGCATCATTTTCAAAAGTAGATGCTGTCATGCGTGCTGGTTGTGATAGTCAGTGCAGATGTATCAAGTCTTGAAATTATAATCAGGCCTGCCGCCGCCGCTTTACTTGCGTTTTCTTCAGGCTCATCGACCTCGCTCATCTACAGCCTGAGATGAATCCGACCATTATTCATTGATTTCGCTCTTTCAACACTCGCTTGGCGCTGATGGCGGGGAAAGTTGGCATGAGGAAAGCGTGGCACCGATCGCCTCCATCCGGCTGTCCGGTTCATAGCCAGTTAGAAGCCATGTTTCACTTGCACATATGAAAACCCTCAACTCTTTTGACAGTTTTGCTATTGTTAAAAGCCCAAGCACAGACAGGAGGGACGCGAAAGGCTCCCGCTGAGAGAGAGAGAGAGAAAAAGATATGACAGGGTCAGACTTACCGACGGCTAAATCCAGCAGATCTGCGCACAGGAGCAAGCACAACGAGAAGACGGTCATCTTTCCCTTATTTTGCAATAAATCCCAAACTCCATCTGCGTTTACATGCTCTCCTGGTTTCGGCCGTGTAATCCCGAGCATTCCAGAGGTATACGATGGAAAGATGTCCCCAAACTATTCATGATGCAGCTCAAGTCTAAGTGGAGAAATCGGAGAAGTTGACAAAGGATGCAGCATTCAGAGCCACGAACACCGAGGATCTGATTTTTTAAATTAAAAAAAATGTCTCACTGCATCCGTTTATAAACAAGCGGAGCGGGTTTTTTCCCCTGTCTGTTCTAAGAGATTAAACAATAGGGAACTGAGCTGAGCCACAAAGCGATAGGCTGTGGAAAAACAGAGGTTTGGATGAAAACGTGTGCCTCTCTCCTCTCCCTCTCTCACTTTCTCTCCTCTCCTCCCGCCCTCCAGACAGGCGCACAGTCATTCCTGATCACTCGTTCTTTTATTTCACACAATTTTCCTTAATCCTCCCCTGGATTCAGACCCTTCTAATTCTGCCCATTAAGCCGATTTATTTCCGTTGGAGGTTTTTTCCCCCCAATAAAAACAACAAATAGTATCCTTACATACTGGGATACCGCAGCCCTATAGCTGAAATTATAATGACACAATTGCACGCGTAAAGAAGTCCCCAGCTGTGCTCTTGCCATCCCTTGAAAACATTTTCAAGGGTTGTTTTATTAATATATTCAAAGAATCTCAAAAGAAAAGCTAATGTTGAAATATAAAAGGTGATTTAAAACAGAATCACTTGGCTTTATTGCTCTTCGTAAGAGCTATTAAATCGAGTTATCTCAATTTGATCTGCAGTCTCATGTTAAGGTAACCAGTAAGTCACAATAGCACAAACCAGCGGAATTAAACTCCCGGGAATGTCTTGTTGAAAGAATATTATGGCTATTAAAACTTATTTAAACTTCATAATTAGCCTATATGTTTAATGGCCCAAATGAGGTTAATGAAGGCTAGTCATCCAGTTTAAATTGGCTGCAGTAATTTCTTCGATTAAAGAACATCATCCTCAAGCAACAAGTGTGGATTCCAGGAATTAAATTTCATTCTTAATTTTTAATCTCTTGATATTCTTGGAATATGTTGTAATGCTATTTATGTACAGTAATTAAAAAAGATGAAAAGCCTCACCTACACTTTTTTTTTTTTTTAAATCAGACATGGTGTGGGTCCACTGTGTTTTCTGGATTATAGTGCAGCCATCTTTTCTGAAAGCTTAGAGTTCACATTTTTATCTGCCAGACTTGGCAGGTGTGTACCACTACCAAATGTGCCTATACCTGTTTTATTGATCATGGCATCACTTGATTGCCCAACAAACTCATCTGACCTAAACCACATAAACTATGAGGTATTCAAAAGGTGCGTTTTCCAAGCTTCCACATTGCAGAGCATCCTGGCCCTGCGACTCCCCCACTCACTTCCCTCAGACCAACCAGCAGCAATTAGCAAACACCTAGTGAAACTGCACATCTGTGCAATCTACTTCTCAGTAAAAATGCTGCCAAAGCATGATTTTCTTAAAGAAACACAAGTTCTAATTCAAGGTGTTAAATTACGAAGTCAAATTTCTTGAACATGTTGGCCTAAATATAATTTTCCTAGTAACTAAAACATTGCTGTTTGTAGTACGTAAAAACTTACAATTATGGAAAAAAAATTTCAATTTTATATCCTTCGTTATACTTTTCATCCATGGAAGTTGCCACTTTTTCACTTGTGCAATGAATGCTGCGTTGATGATGCAATTGCATTCGTTCTGTTCTGGACTCTACAGAGCAGAGCTGTAACAATTCCTTGAATGGTTCGATTTTTAAAATTCCTTGAGGAAAATTACCTGCCACGAAGCTTAATTAAATTATGTTTTATTATTTAGTAAACTGTGTTCTGGGCAAGTGATTATTTGTGTTGCGCAATGCTCTTACGTCAGCCTATGAGTTGTTGACGAATGCGAAGTGCTAGCAGCATAACGTCCAATTTTCAAGTTTGATCCGGTGAATACGGGTGTATTTTATTGAGGTGTGATAATGGCCGGGTTTTTATTGTTTTTCGGGGGATCAGTAAGCATCATTAAATTGACTGGCGCAATGCATGGATTATGGCAGCCTTTCACATCCTACAGCTACTGATTAGTAACTGGTTCAGAGCGAACAGCAGGGAAGAGCGCAGTGGGTATATGTATACACAAAAGCTATGAATGGCTGTGCAAAGTGAAAGTTCCCCTGTTAAATTGACTGAAAATGCAAACATAAACTAAAAACTGGAGCATAGACTTTTTTAGCAAATGTCTGTGAGCCTGTCTCTTTATTCTGAAATTTAATATAATTTGAGATTTTTGTATAATTTTTGTCCAGGTTAACTTAAAAAGTGAGCTATTACTATTACAGGTTAATTTTCTAAACTATAGAAAAGTTATTGACAAATGTTGAAATATTAAAAATTGGGATGATGTTGATATCCAATAGTGATACAGCTGTTACGGCATTATTTACCGGTATTTTATTTTATAATTTTTTATTTGAGTATTATTTTAGTAGTATTCGATTACTAAAATAATCATTTACAACAGCCAAACTGCAGCGTAAACACAGGAATGCTAACTTTACCCAAAGCGTTGTATATTGCTTGACTGGCTAAAATGTAGTCACACTGTGGCTGTTGGCTGTACTTAAAAAAGAAAAACAGATAATAATGAGGTGAGTCTGGATCAGAACTCAGTGGGAAAGAGGTGAACTCAAATTAGGACCCACAGCTGTGCTCTCAACATTTGCTAACAAGACTTTGAGTCATGTTATCAAAATTGATGAAGGTTCTAAACGGTGATCGTTAGCCGGCAAGCTAAAAACCAATGTTGTGCCACAAAACGCCTAAACCCCGCCCTCGGCTAGAGAGCGAAAGACGCTGGAAGAAACGTCAGACAGGCAACGCTGGAATCTCTTACTGCCGCCGGTAGCGATTGTGAAATCACGGACCTTTAACAGGTTTTACCAAACTGAAGACTGGGTCAGACACAGAGCACGCCAACTACTTACCGAGTGTCACAGTCCGAGCAGAGGTACATGTCATTCATTGTTTCATTTATGAAGCAGAAGGTGGCAGCACTGCAGCAGCATAAATATCTTCAGTCAACCCTTTCCTCTTCCTCCGTTTGGTCCTACTCATCGTCATTACCCCTTGTAATAGCTACATTCCCTTCAACTTTAGGGCGCTTTGGTTCAAATTGAAAAGGTTTAACGTTACTCGTCGTTTTCGCTCGACGGAGCATACGAGCATACATTATTTACCCAGAATGCATTGCAGCATAAATAACATGGCGATGTCTTTGTGACAGTGTTTTATTCAAATTTATTAAAACAAAATAGCCTACAGTATATTTACTGTATTGTTTTTACATCTAAAATAAATATTTTAAAAAAATTGTTACAACTAATTGTAGAACCATTTAAGCCATATTTGATATAGCATTTTTATGACAACAGAAGGTAACATAGTACTTTGAGGGTCCTATAAAATGATACCAGGTGGCTGGAAAACACATTATACTGTCCCGTTAAGATTAAATACTCCAATAAAATATGCACATGTATTTTTTTCTGTCTTTCAGTTTTATCTAGTGATTTTGAAGAAAGGGGACTAAAAGTATATTAAAGCCTCTGAGAGCCATCAAAGTTTGACAGGTGCTTCAGGCTATTTCATACTAATAAGCATGACCTTAACAAGGCCAGCCTTTGTATGCGACACTATTTCTCTCACAATGATGTTGTAGCATCATGAGTCCTTTGTGACAAGTTAACAAAAAGCTGTCAAAGTCTAGGCAATACGTTTTCCAGATGCCAGCCACCAACATGTTACGTCTCTTTTCAAAATATATAAATGCTGATGAATAAAGTCATCAGTTTCCCATTTCCTGGAATGCTGACTCAATATATCAAACTATATTCTTGTATTGATTTGCACAGCACTGAACCAGGGAGACCTTTACTAATACAAGAACTCCAGGAATGTTGTTTCTTTGAAGACAGAGGCATGGTGGCCCAAAGAATTTCTTTTTAAGCCTTAGCTGTACAGATCAACATCATGATTTGAATAAAGAGTTTCTCATAAAACAGCAAAACAGAGAAATTACCTCCTAATGTATCAATTTAAGCTCCTGCAGACCGTAAATGTAGTGTTCTCCCGCAATCCTTATCGCCACTGATAAGGTATAGAGGATGCTTTCATGGTTAGGGTCTGCAGTGCTAATCTAGCATCACAAATCTCAAGAGGGCACTGTCAACAACAATTTATTAGGGTAACAGAGCTGAACATGTTGCTACCCATATGGCATCTAACCCTCTAACACAGGGGGGTCTGTCTTGCAACAGTCCACCCTAGCTCGTCATGAATGTACTTTCCTCTTTGCACCATAGGTACAAATCAATAAGTCTTTAACTGTTTTAAGCTTATTTAGAGTCCAAGGAATTGAGAAGAAGAAGAAAACTGACAGTTAGACCAAATTGTGAGAGTTAATCGAGCTCCTCTCTTTGTACATTTACTTTTCATTAGGAAGTTGCTGCTTTAGATTATTTTGATACAAAAGCAGGATCTTCCCCTCTTCCAAATGTTCATTTATGTGGCTGTTTGTTTAAAATTACCATTTTTCTTTGTATTTTAAAGATAAATTTGAAAGATAGAAACATATATATATGTTTATGTGTGTGCGTGTGTGTATGTATGTGTACATATAATCCTATCTTCAAAGACAGAATAATGCCACAAGAGTCAAGCTCCACTTGAAATAAAAGCCAACAAAAAAGACAGGCTTTTAAGAGTTTTTTTATGTCCAATTTCTGAGAAGTTTTCATATGCATCATTAAGTTGTTCCACAGAATGGGTCCTGCCACTGCAAAGGCATGGTCATCCTGTTTGTCAGTGACATGCAATGACATCTCAGGTCAAGTAGGCAGCATGGAGTTCTTTTTATAGAATAAAAAAAAAAAAAAAAAGCTCAACCAAAGAATCATACTTGGAGAATTGGACACATACTGGACATATTGTTTGCTCATATTGATTTGGACACATACATCAATCTCAACTAACGGCATCAAACAATATAAAAATGAATGTTGATCCCTAACACTGATTATTAAACACTGCCACATCTCTCAGCACTGTCTTGGAAAAAGAGCACAAAAGCACAGAGAGAAGGATGGATCCAACATGCAGTCAATAGAAATATAGTCAACAGACTTGCATGTAAATGTACAATACCTCTTACTCTTATCAGATGCCATTCAAATATTTATTTCTTGATATCTATTGTATACAAATAATTTAAACTAGTACAATAAGCCGAATCCCAGGCCAACTATTTGTAGGCAAAAATTGGGGCTATTTTAAAGATTGTCATGCTATTAAGACAGCACTTCTTACTTTGTTTATAAGTAAAGAACATAAGTATGTCAGTCTTATTTTATAAAGTTTGAGAAAATAATTATAAAATAAGAAGGTGGTGTGAGTAATCAATGTAACAATTTCCTTCAAAATGATCTTTCTTTTTGTTTTTCTTTGTCTTTAAAGTTCTGAGTTCAAATACTGTTGTGGACTGGGACTGGTGAAGGACATGGTGTCAGGTTTCATCTTTCTAACACCTTCCATGTTGACTCTTCTCTCTAGCAATTCATACCTTGTGAAATGGTATGTTTGGGACAGGACTTGTGACTCACCTGTCCTAATGGTCCCATTAGTGACCTAATGGCCCTTTTAGTGTGATTGTTCAGAGTATAATTTATAAGCTTTTACCTCCATGCATGTTATAAACTGAAGAAGCCTTTTGGATGGCAGGTTGATTATCTGCAAGGAACAAAAGAAGTCTACTTTTTGCACTTAGGTTTGCCTAAGTTTGCCATACATTACTACATTACTTAATGTACTGCAATTTCTGACAAACATTTTGTGTGTTTTCAGAGATATTTTTGATGATCAATCGTTTCTGATAAATTTGAGGTCAGAAGGTTTCCTCATCATAACTGTAATTTTTAGCTACCTCCACAGATTCTACATCTAACTTAAGTGGAACTAAACCAACCTAACCTCTCCCTGTCTTCAGACTACTTTGACTTTTGTCAAAAGACTAGTGACAAATCCAGTGACCTTTTCTGTTATTGGAGACTTTGGCAACAACGTGTCAAAGCACCAAAAGTTCTGCAGTAACTATCCTCAGTGAACAGAAAGTGTTGTTGTAAGCTCCTCCTTCTTCCTAAGCACTGTAGTCAGTCTCACAGTTGTCCTGCAGCAAACCGCACCAGGAGGAGATCAATTCCATCATCTGTCCACATTGCAAATGAATCACACATGTGCAAAGATGAAAGCATGACCCATCAAAAAATAGTCAGAAAATTCAATTTTTTTTATAACTAGGATCTTCATGAAGCCTTGAAGCAAAATCTTTTTTTTTTTTTGCCATGTCATTTATTTTATGATATATTTTTTGTATCACACTTGATACAGCAGGCTTTTCTTAGAACTTTTGACTCACAACAATGTGAGTTTTAGATGCAAAAACAAATGTTGCCTATAATATTTAGAAAGTATGGAACACTTTAGGAAGTTTTTCTCTTAGTTTTTTTTTCCACCAACAGCTTTTTACAGCCATTTATTTCACATTGTGGTAGGCACCAAAAGAGTTTCTGTCCATGTTCAGGCAAAGATGTACGTTAAATCTTTTACAGTAGATGTGTGAAAGGTGATTTTCAGAACGGTGCTTGCATCTCTGTTGGACTTCCCATGTTGGAAGTACAGTAAGCCGAATTCCAGACATGTTCCCATTCTTTCTCACATCAAGGGGCACACTGCAGCTTGGTTTTCTACAGGGTGCCGTTGAAGTCACTTCAGGAGAGGAAAGTGGTTTACCAAACTTGATTTTGACCTTTCCTGCACTTGTAGGAGAAGTGCCAACTAAAGCATTTTAGTTTGTAGCTTCAGCTAATCTCTTCTGTACAAGGTTCAAGCATTAATGATGGTTACTATGACAGTGTGCCACTAGATATACATGCACCATCTTCGGGATGTAAAGCCAAACTTCAAAAATGTTGATAATATATCAAGAAGAGCAAGACCTCCCATGAACTCATGTGCTTCATCAATGGCTGGCCTGAGAACCATTATATGAGTTTAGGAGTGTATGGACGACTGCTTCATGAGGAATGAAAATGAATTGAAGAGTGGAAGACGGTGAATGGACTTCAGAGTGAACCAGGACAACAACCTAATTGTTATCTAGTATGACAGGTAGTTAACCTATTTCTTCATTTGTTGGCATTGAACCAGTGGAAAATGTTTTGCAATCCCCTGGAGCATTTCATCAGTGACCAAGTGCTTGAATATATGCATGGAGTTATGTAACACCTGTTCTTTGAGCCTTCCTCAACCCTGGCAGTGACATCAACATATGGAATTTGACAGTATTTTTCTCCATTTGTATTTTTTGCTTTTCATATTGGTCTTAACTGATTCATTTCTGAATGTGTCCAGGACCTGGGTTACACTTTGATCATCATAGTCTTCATCATAGTTGGTATCTGAATATCCTTCAGAGGAGTCCAGTCCTCATCATAATCCTCATCATCTTCTCCTCACTGGAAAGGCAAAGGCAAATCAGCAAATGTTGTCTGCATAGCTATGATTAGTGGCTTGTTTTTAAAAATTTTTGCAATAGAAGGTCAGTTGACTAGATATTGATTTAATTAGATATTTGTAGATCCACACTTGTGAATTCCGCTGATTCACTTGTTAACAAAGTTTGATATATATTAAAGTGAATGTATGTTAAATTTAGCAAACCTCATGCCTGATTGAGCTTCAACTTGAACATTTTGAAAGGCAAATAAATTAATTTCTGCAAGTAGTGAGTTCACAGTTTACAGTTGCGATTAAGTTTGCATGACACAGTAACAGAGGAGGCAGTCCAGTCTCAATTGACAGATGTAATGTCACACATCAATATGTTAAATGAGTATTTGCTGTAGACGAATAGAGGCTATTGCAAGACTGGCTGTATTAAAAGTCCATTTGCAATATTAACTGACATATTTTGAAGGAAATTATTAAACCCTAAAATGATTTAAAACAGAGTTCCAATGATTTGTATGGAAGACTGTTTTATACTGGGCATATTGTTCTAAAGATCTTTGAAAATTGCAAAGTTGTGTGGATTCAAAGTGGCTCAATTGCTTCCATCTCTTCATTCGGCAGTAATGTTTGCTCTGAGGAGGTGTATAAAAGGCTTAAATTGGTCTGTCACTGGTACTATCTAACAAGATGACATGAATCAATTGTGCATGTTGAGCACACAAAACATTGATGTGACCTTTGTGTTTGTTTCTCTTCCAGAAAACTGCAAGTAGCAGTGGTGCAATCATGTACGAATTTATGAGGATCTGAAGCTAGACAAGGCTACCTAATTTTAAAGCATTAAGCTGCCAAAAAGATGTTGTATGTGAAATTGCGGAAGGAAACAAATATAGAAACTAAAAGAAAACTCACTTAAGCACCATCCAAAATGTCAGATTTCCTATCGCACAAGAATTTTTCATATGATTGTTATTTGACAAAATTCTAGACACAAATTTGGCATATTGCACATTGGTGTATGCTTATTTTATATAAATACTGTAAGTTCTTAAAAATTGCATATCCTATCTTATTTAAACATTTAAAGTAAAGTTAGTTATTGTTCATTTTAATTTTAAATGTCTTTATTTAGCAGACACTTAGGTGCATAATAAATCAGAATATAATTGAAAAGTTAATTTTTTTCAGTTATTAAGCACAGAAAGGGGACTTCATTTATTGAATGGTTTTGTTACATCTGTGATGGACTGCTGACCTGTTGAGTGTGAATGAATGGATGGATGGACAGACGGACGGATGGATTTATTACAAACATGAGAAATATATTAGCTGCTGCGTTTTTAAAAGTATCAGGCTTTAACTACTATGACACTAATAATTTGCAAAAACATTTTATTATCTACTGAAATCTAAAGCCATTTCTTTTGTACAAGTTTCATTAGAATCAATGTATTTTTATAATAAAATGTAATAGTTAATTTACCATTAAGCAAAAATCATTTGTTTAAAATTTCCTTCAAGTTTTTTCCTTTTCAGACTTGTACAAAGCACAAGTCTGTGCATATTTCCAATGCACAAAGTATTTGGTTTAACTCACAAAACTTGCAATAACAACAAGTTATTTTCCAATAACTGAAGTTAATGCACAATATGAGTATTTAAAGAAGAAAATTTCAACCTCTCCATCCATGCGTAAAGGCCTGACTTAAGGCAGATTCTTTTTTGCACTGTATTTTTTTCTGTGTAACTTTTTCTTTCAGACTTCTGAGACTCAGCTTCGAGGCTCTTACATGTTGCAAATGCTCATTTTCAAAGAGATTACAACACATATCTGTCAGAAGAAGAGTTCCATGGCTGTTATGCATGGGAAAAATTCCAAAGCCAGCCGGTAGAGTGCACATTGGAGAGTGTCTAAACCATCAGCAGAGATTAGGGTGACTTTTTAAAATGGAACAAAAGTTGGCTTGCGGGGTTGACCAGGTTGGAGCCAGCAGTAAACGTGCTTTAGCTGCACAATTTCTCTTTATGTGCAACACACGTATACAGGGAAAACTAAAACATCCATGTCAGTTAACAGTTTTTCCTTGAGCAACTGACCTCACATGACTCACTGAAATGAGAGATACCCTATAGCAGCTTGTGGCTTTTAATACAGTAGCGCCACACATTACATACAAAGCAGGGAGCACATTATAAAGAACAGTGGAAAGAGAAGGGTCATGTACAAAATGGTTACTACATTATTACATATGTTTTTTCTCAACTACCCCAATCGCAACTACACCAATCTATTGTTTTATTTGAATTCTTTCTGAGTGGTGTAAAAATAAATATTATGATGTGTAATAAAAACACAAGACATTTCTTGCTCTCTTTAAATAATGTCTTAATGCAAAATTCAAACTGTTTGTGCATCTTTGACCAACAGTTCAGTTGCTCCTTGAAAGTGAAGAGAACTGGAGCAGCTCGTCAGGTCAAAATACTTTCTTTCTTAGACTTTTGAGATGATAAAATTCTAATTTCTCATTGACTTCATTAACCTTTAGGCTTCAGTGCTCCATTACTCTGTATTTTGACTTACATTATTTTTGTCTTTGTATTAATATTTGCTCAGTGGAATCAACAGCATTGACATTCTCATAAACAGTTCTTAAGACCTTAAGGATGATTATTAGTAACTGTTTTGGTCAAACAAACAAATTTACCTTAAAATGTAGTAGTTTGCTGAATATAACCTGATAAAAAAGTTGTACCTCAAAAAAATAATCAAATTTATTGAATTAAATTGTATGCACCTAAATTTCTGAGTTTCATAAACACAAAGTAAAGTCAGCAAGTTAAAACATGAAAAAAAAAATTGTTGGCAGCCCAAGAATTCACCAAAATCTGATCAGCGAACCCTGGGCCTACAGCCTTGTGAGGCAAATAAAAAGAGGCAACAAGAAATAAATTGATTATTGATTGAGTAAAATACATTTATTACAACATTTTAGACATTTACAAAGATTGAAAAAGTTCTGACTAAATACTGTTTACCAGCAAAACAAAAAATTAATTGCGTGGTTGATAATGGTAGAACATGTATTATTAAATTACAGTAAACTATGAAAGCCAAAACATCTACATATTGTTTATGTTATTAAATATCATAAAGCACTTATTTGTTTGGTTTTATTTCTATTATCCTTTTTATCTCAGCAATTAGGGCTGAGAAAAATTACTCAGTATTTCAAAAATTGGTATAGATACACATAAATACACACAATGATGTACATTGTTTTAGTCTTGCATATCTAATTCATAATTACTTTTGAGTAATTATGAAACCCTTTTGAGTTTTTGTTGTGATCTTCAAGAGTTTTTTTATTTATTCAGCACAATTCACAGTCATTTCTGAACACATCCTACCCATTCTAGTTTGTGAGTAAAGAATAGAATAGACATAACCTTTATTGTCTCTCAGTGGGAGAATTGATGTGTGCAGATTTACAAAAAAGTAAAAACAGAAAAACAGCTGCTGGTAGAAAGGATCTTCAATAACACTCCATTGTGTACCAGTCTGATGATGCAGTCACTAAAGTAACTACAGTTCTACAAACGCTTCATGGATGGGCTTCTCAGTGTACACAGAATATTGAAAAGTGCCTTTGTAAGACAGTTTACTGTTTTAATACTTTAGTGGGAGAACAAGCAAATGCTAAAAATATTAGAACATTTTCTGGGATTGGTGTCACTTTAAATTCTTTATCTGGTGCCTTGCAAAAATATTCATACATCCTGAGCTTTTTCCATTTTTTCCATTGCAACTCCAAACCTGAAAATATTTTATCAAAATTTTTTTGTGAAGGATCACACAAACATAACTTGTAGGAAGAAAATTAAGATAAATTGCAAACCCAGCTGCCCACAAGAACTCAACCTAGTAAAACCAAAATGTTACCATACTATGGTGAATACACAAGCTTGCTGGCTGAAATGAATTTATCAGGTGAGAGATGATGCCCTACCAGAATAAGTGCTTTCATTGGCTTTGTGTTGCATTGAATTTCAACTTGTACACTGAACTTTCTGTTTTCAAAGTTAGGTCTGATGTCTTTCACCTTCCGCTTGACAGTAACCATAGATTCCCCTTAAGTGCAGGTCAGCCAGGTTTACTGGCCAATCAAGTACAGTATCACCATGGTCACTGAACTGCTTATGATACCTTTGTATGTTTGAGCAGGTGCCAAGTCTTGCTGGAAAATTAAATCTGCATCTCAATCTGTTAGCTGTAGGAAGCCTGATGTGCTCTGAAATGTCCTGGTAGAAAACTATTTTGATAACGGACGTCAAAGAACACAGTGATCCAACTCCAGTAGTTGACGTGACACCCCAAATCATCACTGACTTTGGAAATGTAACACTGGATTTTAAGCAACATGGAGTCTGTGCCTCTTGCTTGCAGATTCTGGGTCCTTGACTTGCAATGTGACTTCCAAGTGAAATCTGTTCAAAATGCAAAATGTACCTTACTCTGAAAATAAGTTTTTGGATGACTAAGCCACAGTCTAATTATATTCTATAGCCAAGTAAGATGCTCCCATTGCATTTGCAGGATTCATCTGAGTATAGTAGCTCTTGAGGCTCTGACAGCAGCCTCAGTCCACTTCTTGTAAAACTCTCTCAAATTCTTGAATGGATTTTGCTTGACAATTTTATTAAGGCTGTGGTTATTCCTATTCCTGGTACGCATTTCTCCACCAATCTTTTGTCTCCACTACCCAACTTTTCAATAATTATGTTTAAATGGGGCTGCACAGTAACACAGTAGGTAGCACTGTTGCCTCGCAGCAGGTCCTGGGTTCAATTCCCGGCCTGGGATTTTTCTGCATGGAGTTTGCATGTTCTCCGTATGCACGCATGGGTTCTCTACGGGTCCTCCGGTTTCCTCCCACAGTCCAAAAACATGAATTGGTCAGTATAAATTCTCCTTAGGTGTGAGTGTATGTGTGCATGTTTTTTTTGTCATGTTTGTCTCTGTGTTGCCCTGTGATAGACTGGCGACCTGTCCGGCCTCTCGCCCAAAATGTCTCACTGGAGATAGGCACCAGCACCCCTCCCAAGCCCACTGGGGACAAGGGTGTAAGAAAATGGATGGATGTTTAAATGGAGCACTCTCTGATCAAGCAGCTTCTTCAATAATGAACCTTTGCGGGTTACCCTCCTTGTGGAGGACATACAGTACAAACCAAAAGTTTGGACACTCCCTTCTCATTCAATGGGTTTTCTTTATTTTCATGACTATGAAAATTGTAGATTAGATTGTAGAAAAACCTGACAGGGCACACCTGTGAAGTGAAAACCATTTCAGGTGACTGAAATGTTTTTTTCAGTCACCTGAAAGTAGCAGGTGACCTGCTACTTTCAGGTAGCTACTTTTGAAGCTAAAGTAGCTACTTTGAAGCTACTTAACTTCAAAGTAGCTAAAGATTGCTACTTTGAAGAAACTAGAATATAAGGCGTATTTTCAGTTGTTTTACACTTTTTTGTTTAGTACATATTTCCAC
>CAEFZY010061453.1:0-10354 GCA_903066815.1 Brachyrhaphis roseni
TTTCTTGTGTTTATGTCCAACCTGCTACTGGAACGACGTTTGCTGTCACAATCATTAAACCTCAGATGAAAAATACTAAAATTCAAGATACGGAATATATCTTAGAAATATTAAAATGAACTTTTAATGTGCCATTTTCAAGCAACCTATTTTGCATTAGTAAAGTCGGGTTAAAATTAAGAACAATAAAATTGCAATTAAGGTGTAATTAATTTACTTTTTTATGCTAAAGTGAAACAACTTTTTGAATTTCTTTGTTGCCCCACAAAATGTTTACAGCGATATTAAACTGGAACAAGATAACTTGGGTCGAATGATGTTGATAAAATGATAATATTGTCTTGCAGTGGCCAATCAGGCCTCATCTTTCTGACATGAAATTATACAATGATGAAAATAATGCTTTTAAGAACAAAATCAATATGTTGGAACATTAAAGCTGACTGTGATCTGCCTATGGCGCGACAGTAGTGTTGGATTACAGGATGTAAACAGCAGCAGATTATTTTCCATCTTACCACCTGGTGGTAGATGGAAACAGTTCCTCCTTCAGACACTGGAATCTACAGTTTAACAATCAGAAAATCAACAGTGGTCAATGTGCCATGACTGTGTTTGATGATGGAGGCAGATGGAAGAACGAGAACTGTGCTGAAAGAAAACCCTTCATCTGTTATGTTGGTGAGTTGTTCTTACAGGACTGTAAAAATAAAACATTGTATAAAATGCCTAAAAGAGAAAAAATACTATTTAAAACTCAACTTAGGATCAACAAAGATTTCACTTTGTATTTGTGTAAATACTACTGACTAAAGGTTTGTAGTAAGATCAAATTTGTCCAAATAAGTAATATAGCCCGATTGTTTTTCTCTAATACATAAAACAATATAAAACAGAACAAAAACAACAGGAATGTTTAAAAGGAGTCACTTGGGGTGCTTTTCTTGCACAAACTCTATGTAAAGTAACAACCCCTGATTTTTCTAAAGTCCGATACGAGGCAGTTAAATAATGAAACGATTGATGTTTTTTGTTTTATTTTACTTATGTCATATGTAAATTATTTTCAGTCAAGCAATGTGGTAAAGTCTATTCTGACCTAACCATCAAGAAAAATTTACTAAAAGGAAAAAAAAAAAAACACAAAACATACAACTTGCTTTGGATTTGATGTTTTGATTTCTACTGTTTGTATTTTTCTATTTAGATTGCGCTCTTGTTCTAATGGTCACTATAATAAAATATCATGTTTAAAAATGTTTGAAAGCAATAAGGACAATAGTTGACTGAAAATGTGCTGACTTATTTATCAGATTTTTACTATGTATTTTTTGTAAACTGTAGACATATTTGAATACAAATTAGTTCCATAAATTTTAACTTGTTAATAAATGTAGAACAGCACAGAGTCATGCAACCTGACATGATGAGAGATGATCTTTTTGAGTTGAAATTGGGAAGAGGAACAATTTTGACCACAAAGTGGATTTCATTTGTTACATGGCGACCATGTTGTTATTGCTGCTTACATTGGATTACTCCAAGCCGTGAAGGATTAATACTATAATATTTACAAATGTTCTTCAAACCTCCCAGAGTCTAAGCGTAATGCTCAGGAGGAGCGCTGCAGATGTCACGGTTGGACAACGGGGAAGAGATTTGGGTGTCCTGTCAGACCGTCAGTTCCCAAAACCACATGCAGCAAAAGTCTCATAAAAGCACACGCGGGGTCTGTGCGAACCAGCCAGACCCCCATCCCTTGACAATGCTCAGAAATAATAAAGCAGCAAAAACTCTAACTCTAACTTTGGAGGGTTTGGGTATGTTGATATAAAATCCTCAGTAGCGATAAAGATTATAATGGTGTCTTGAAGAATGTTTCCGTTGAGTAATGGAAACAGTAAATATTCAGAAAAATATTCTAAATACAGTTTTCTATGCATTTTTGTACATTACTCTATACTGTTTGTATATTTACCCAATTGAAGATACAAATTAACAAAGAAATTCAATTTAAAATGTGTCAATTTAACAAGATAATATTAAAACTAAAAAGAGAATGAGCTCAACATTTATTGGCTGCATAATTTCTGTTGTCTTCAAACTTCCCTTCTTAATCTAGATTTATTTCCAAACACATAACATTATATCTTGAGTCAGAACAAAGAAGGTGTTGACAAACATCTGAAAACTTTCCATTAGGGATTAAATATTATGTCAATATTTCACTATTCAAATGCTGAAAGGGTGTAGGAACAAGTTTATCATTAGGTGGGACACATATAGGAAACATGACAGATCTGTAAATAGCTTGAGCAGAAATGTCAAACAATGGTGTCATCAACACGTTATCTGACCCCTTGTAATGCGTAATCTAATGTATTACTACTTACAATCCAATAATCAGATTAAAGTTACGTAGTCAGTGGTGCTGAGGAATGCATCACAATCCTGATCTGGTGAGCTCTTTTCACATCAGCAGCGCTGGAAAACAGGAGTTAAAGTGTTTTCAGCAAGCTGTGGTCACACCGCCTATTCATGTTAAAACAAGGTTAATAAGTCGAAATAAGGAAACTAAAACATCTATTTGAGAAATGTTGTTTATGTGGTGAAATTGTCTTCAAGCACTACTGGCTAAAACCTCTTTCGCTTAGAGTATCTTTGATAGAAGATTACTGGTTCCTTTAAACATCCAGTTTAAAGGGTAAACTCTAGCACCAGGCCTGGTTAGGAATTTGAATCTTCTTATTAGATGAGACCAAAGTTAAATAGTAGTATGTAAAATGGCCTGTACTTGTATAGCGCTTCATCAAGTCCAGAGGACTCCAAAGCTCTTCACTTTACATTCACTCATTCACACATTTACAGGCAGATGGCCGCAAGCTCATTCCTCATCGACCGGGCCGATGTCCTGCTAGTTTTAGTTGTCACAGCTCCAACAGAGGTGATTCCAAGGGTCCAACTAGCTCCTCAGCATGCCAAAGTTCTACTGAGACCTGCTAAGAAATCTAAATTTTGATCAGTTTATGAGGAACCCGGGAAAGAGCTAAAGTATGCAAAATACCGGACCTTGAGGGCTGGAGTAGAAGAAGAGCAGAGCGCACTGCCTTTACAAAACAAGACAACAAGCTAGCGCTAGTCACTGCTCACCCACAGGAAGCTGACTTATGATGTGTGAATCCACTTGATTCATTTGGACCTTTATGACCCTTGTGGTAATAAAAATTTGGTTCAGGATAATGAGCCAAGCTTTCATGAACAAACACATCCACAGCAGACAAGTCGAGAGCACAGGGAGTGCAGCGTGAGTCAGACAGAGTGGGAGAAACTGTAAAAGGATGACTAAAAGAAACTCACTATAAAGTAAGATGTTTTGGAATTAACTGGAAAGGTTTTCTGCTGGCCCCCGCCCCCAACTCAACTCTACACTCGCGCTTTGTACACAGGAAGATGTCTGCATCAAACAGATGCGCGACTGTACAACAGCTATCATGTTGTACAGCCACTTCTGCTTCTGGTGACTCAAAAGCAGAAATGGAGACTCCTGCACAACCATCAAAAATGCAACAAGTGTTTCTTTTTTTTTTTTGTAAGTCAACAACAAAACACCCCCAATCATGAAACGAACTCTTCCAGAGTCTGCACTGGAGAAATAGACAATTACAGGCCCGTTTGAACCTTTTAGCCTGAATACACTAAGAGGAGACAAAGGTAAGTATGTGACCAAACACTTAAACCTAAAGATTTCCTAAATTTGATTTAGCTTTACATAGCAAACCAGCCATTCAATTACACTCTTAGAAATTTCTGTAAATTTACGGCAGTATTCTAGCAGTAACATACTGTTGTTGTAAAGTACAGTAGAAGACTGTTATTTGATGTATTTCTTTTTAGTTGTTATAATCAAGAATGATGACTGCCAGTAAACTACTGTAAAATGACTAATAAATAATATTTTCTTGATGTTGAGTGGACATTTTTCTTCAATATTTGTAACTTTCACAATCGGCATTCATCCTCTAATTTAAAAGCATCAAAAGGGTAAGTAAAATCACTCTGGATAATTTAGTTTATGGTTTTGTATGACAGAAAGTGAATTTAGACCAGATATTGTGCTGTTATGTCATTTATCATTGATTTTACTTTGGATAACCACATGTCTTGGGTCACAGTCAAGTAGCAGGGATTTTAAAGTGGAAAGTTAAAAATTTGTTTGTAATATTTAGCCATAATCCAAGTATTTTGTGCCTAAGGTCTATCTAACACAAAAACAATACAGGACCACATATTTTTTTTATCTTGCATCTTTCCATAGCTGTGAATTTAAGCTAACGTTAGCTAGGCCTAATGTTGATAACTGGTGGAAAATCACTGCAGGTAAATATGACAAGTTTTACCCATTTTTGCATATGCATGCTGTTTTTCTAATACACACATATCCGTGCTATGCAACAGCAGCAGATGTTGAAACCAGGCAAAGTTTGTCAGTCAGATGGCAGGTATTGTCTGATATTGTGTAAGTAGAAAGAATGATCAATATTTATCTGTTCTGCATATTACTTTTTAACATGCTGATTTTTTTATATAATAACATGATTCTTTAAAAAATTATAATTTACACATGAAAGAAGACTGGAAGGCACTGTCATTAACATGAAAGTGAAATAATTTTCAACGTTGACCTGAAATTAATTCAGCTTTGATGTGTCAAAGTATAAAGTCTATAAAATGTTTGAGCAAAAATACAACTAAACTTTTTTCCCTGCCCATCGTAGAGCAATGACCAACTAGTGGTTGGACGGACGATCAGCACTGAAGGCCCCGTCGTCTCTGAGGGGGTCCAGACTTGCAGCAGCGCTTGCCACTTTCAACAGTCTCCAAAATCAAGGACTTTGCAGCTTATTCAGCGGTAAAACGACTCCCATGATTTTGTTTTGAAAACACTGCAGACAGTGAGGCACATGTTTCTACCCTGATCAAAAAACATAATAGGCTTTAAGTGTCATTTCAGGTTAGTTGTTTTAGTTTCTTTGAAATAATTTTGTTTCCAAATCATTTAAAGTCTGATACGTCCTTATAATTCTCCATGCTCGACTGTACCCGCACCTACATCTGTAAAAGTAAGAGTCACTTTGACTGTTGAATAATAGTAATAATAAATAATCCCATGTTGTATTGTCTTAAACATGTTTAATTGTTACTTTTTAGTCTTTAACAATACCAACAAGCCTGGATATGTGATCTTTTTTTTTTTTAACACTGTCATAAAGTGGAGTTTTATGGTGGTGAGGATGGACACGGCAGGACCCAGGATACGGTGAAGATGTGATTTAATGACAAAAGCAAGGTGTACAGAAGTCCTGGCAGCACAGGTGAGCAATAAGACTCGGAGCTCAGAACAGGCAGTGGGGAGGCTGACATCCGACACATGACAAGGAACAGTGGACACAGGAGGGATTAGGGAACAGGAGACGCAGCTGGAAGCAATCAGGGGCAGACGAGACAACACAGGAACTACATAGACACACAGAAAACCAAATCCTCACAAACATTATTTTTCAGTCCTTAAGATTAAACAAAATTATTTAAACTCAGTTTGAGTCACTAAACCTGTAACTCTTCAATTTTCGTAACACTGTTTTTGCAATTCTTAACATTGAAAGCCTGTTTTTGTAGCTGATTCCCTGAGGCCTGGCTATATGCCCTTATAATTATTGTTCATATAATTGAATATGATTTGTGCCTTTGATTAAAAAATCTGTTCTAAAGAATGTTATATTATTAACCTTTATTACGTGATATAATTTAATGATCATTACTAGTAAATTAGTACATTTAGGATTACTCTTACATCCGTCTGCTCTTTTTGGACTTCTCAGTCTTCAACACCGTCATCCCACAGACCCTGGTGCTGCAGCGCTCCTCTCTTAAACTGAGTCCCTCACTGGACAACCCCAAGCAGAACCAATGAAATGACTCCTTGTGTTACGATTTAACTCAGTAACATACTTCAAGAAGCCAATACGTTAAATGTAGTTAGATAAGTAAAGAGGACCTTCATTATACACTGACTTAAAAACAGTCCACTCAGTACAGGAGAAGAAGAAAAGATTTAACAAAGAAGAAAAGACCTGGTTTGTCAACGGAATATTAATTCAGTTTTTGTATCCACTGCTACTGCGTCCAAGCAAAGCTAAACTTTTCAAAAATCTGGGCTGCACATGAATGTCTGCAGGGGCCCTTAGCAGACTCCAGTGGGTGGACACTGAAAATGAAGTCATGCAGGCCTTGGAGTTGAGACTAGGACATGTGATAGGGTATATGACAAATGTCTGCATAACTTAATGAGATAAAGCAATGAGGTAAAGGGTGAACCTCAATTCCTTCTCAAAGATATAAAGTCTCCTATAGAAACATTCTCATCACCAGGTCAGTATTTCAAACCACTTCAGCAAAGTCCGAGTTTCAAAACTTACATAAAATGAAAACATATTCTGTTCTTTCCCTTTGCACTAAGCAGAACATAAAAGGTTGATATTTCAATTTTGGATCACCGAAGACATACCTAACGTTTTCTTCTTCTTCTTCTTCTTCTTCCAGCAGCGTGGGTGCAATGAGGGGCTTCAGCTGGAGCACAAAGGCTTTGTGTGCAAGTCGGATATTCAACGCCTGACAGCAAGTCTAATTATAGCAGGGCTATGGAGAACACACTGAAATAAAAGTACAAAATCTCCACCTGTTAATGGGCAATCAAAGTTATTGTAATGTTTTTTTTATTGTAGTTAGTTAGTTGGGCATTTTTTACCAAAACTTATTTGTTAAAGGACAAGGTAGTACATTAGCCACAATGCAAACTCAAGCACCTATTTGTTTTTGCTTCAGTGAATCTGCAATATGCAATTCTTGGTTTTCTGTAACACCTACAGCTATACTAGCACATTGTTGAAATCTTAAATATTAGCTAGTTTTTGAATAGAAATTGATCAGTGGGTTTTTGGCGTCATTCTTATGGCATTTGGCTGACTTTCCTGAAATCAATTCTTGCTTGGACTAAAATGGAATAGAGAGGCATAGGGGGCCCTGATACTAATTTTACTATGGTCAGTGACAACGCAGAGGAGGATCTTCCTGTTTTTTTATTGATGTAGAAAACACTACAATCCCATGTATTGTCAACAGTTCTGGGAAGGAAAAATAAATACATAAAGTTGAGTTACGGTTTAACTTCTTATACGGACTAATTTTAAAAAGTTTTAACAAGTTTGAATTTCAAACTAGCTTTCAAAATTAAAAGTAAAGAACATCTCCATCTGAAATGGAAAAAAAAATAGATCTAAATTTGGGATTTTGTTGTGTAGCTTTGTTTTTTGTGACATTTGTACGTTGTAACACAGCTCAGGTAAATGTAAAATTGCAGATAAATTTTGGGAAAAATGTTGATTGATTTCACGTTGGGTAACTTTACTGCTACCAAACCAGCGGATCACACTCCCATAGTTTTGTGTCTAAGACTCACATTTCCAAACACCATCTTCCAGAAACTAGATGTGGAAAATTGGAAACCATTTGTGGCTCAACAAAAGCTAATGTAGAATCGCAATTGCATATGTGTGACTGTGCGCACACATATCTTTCCGTGTTCATGTGTCTGGGTGTGTGTGTTTTTTGAACACCCACACACCCTCATAGAATGAATGTGACTATGTATGTGTGTGTGTGTGTGTGTGTCTGAGGGGGAGGAAAGTGCATGAAGTAAATGGGAGGGATGTAACCTGCCTCACCAAGGTATAAATTAAAAGAGTTTTGTGGTGAGTTGATAAAAGGTTTGATCTGGGGAAAGATCAAGCAGCTCTTTCATCAGCTACAGAACCACTTGTGAGTATAAGATTTTTTCTCTTTCTTTCAACTTTTGGTTTGATATTAGACCGAATAACTTTTTTTCAGAGTCAAAAATTGGAACATGGATTAATATTTGTTCTTTGCTTCTCATTTGGGAGAGACTTCAGATTTCATAATGTCTTAAACTTGAAGAATTTTTGCATGTGAAATTGTATTTGCTAGAATTTGTCATATTGTTATTACCACGTATGATGAGAGTAAAACATCACGTTGCTAGGGGAGTTCACACCAAAATAATATATCATCTTATTTTGTGTGCTTAGTCAATGTACAGTAAGCAGTGATGGCATAGTTACTTTGAAAAAGTAATTTTAAAGGATTACTGATTACTCCTTGAAAAAGTAACTTGATAAGATTACTGACTACTTGATTTGGAAAGTAACTAAGTTACATTAAAAGCAACTTTTTTAGTTACTTTCAGCAGTTGCTAACAACAAGGCTCCCCACCTGTGAAAATTACATTAACCTTTGCCAATACTTAATAGCAAGTTATTTTATGATGGTAACATCAATAATGTGCCTCCCCTTATAAGGTTGAATTGAAGACGATTGTTTATTGGTTACAACAGTACAAAAAATGTTAATTTGTGCCTGTTTTTATGTGCTCCACTATTGTACTACATCATGTGCAAAAGATTCAAAACGGAAGAAAATATCAATCTCTGTTCCATATTGTTTATTTTGTGGCTTTACAAAATTCTATTTACATTCTTTAAAAAAAATCAGCAAAATTTGCAGTGTTCCTTTTTTTTTTTTTTACTCTCATGTCTCTCGTTAATCATGATTTTGGTCAGAAAGTCTAGCACGCTGATAAAAAAAAATAAAGTAAATTTGTTAATTTTGTGTATTCTGGTCAAATGACTATCACTCCACAGGAACCACAAGGACGCGCTGATGGGGCAGTTTGCATCCAAACGTGGCGTACAGGCCGGGGACGTGCAGTTTTCCACCAATGAGGAAGGACCTCCCAGGTATTCCTCACACTACTTTAACGGCAATGGAGGCAATGGGCTCCAAGTTCCTCCCACCATCGTCGTCTCCGATGAGGAGTCCAGGTTGGTGCCGTCATTAAGAGTCACTTTTCACATTTTGGACAGGCATTTTTTTTTCTCTCTCAACAGAAAGTGCACTTTTGCTTTCGTATCGCCAATTGGTACGGGTTAGCTCTCCCATGCTGCTGTGTTTTACTTCCAACAAAGCAAATTAGGAAATAATGAAGAAAAGAAATAGAGCTTCTTTCCACAGCTTGAAGAAATGCTGATCAGCTGTGTCAACCAAAAACTGTTTACCTTAAAACAATATTGACACACACTTAAAAAAAAGATGCAGTACCATTTTTCTCATCATCTGACATAAAATCCAACTGGACTTTTATTGAGGTCTGATGGGAATATCGATGTTTTTGCTAAATTCCAGAGTAATTTGTGACAATGATATTATAGATATTATAATTATTATCTTCAAAGTCTGAGGGCAATACAAACTATCAATCCCAGAATAAAAAGCAGGAAGTTCTAAAGTAGATATCAGCCTGATTCACTAACCCAGCCCAAAATTAGGGCCAGTTTGGGCTGAAATGATCTGCTTGATGAGGAGTTTGGGTCAGAACCAGGTTCTGATAGACTGTTTTTAATAACTGTACAGAATAAACTAAATGAGAATGCCCAATAAAAGGTTGTGTTAATCTACCATTTATAGTTTAGAGGAGCAGGTAGTTTACAACGTTAAAAAAAAAGAAAAAAAAAAAAAGTTGAGGACATTTAACAGATGGTAACCAGCGCAGAGCTTTGCATCACTAGTGCATATTTGGCCTTGCCCTGTGCTGCTCCCATCAGTCACATCCTAGAAGATTTGCTCTTCACTCTCCCTGCGCTTGCAACAAACAGCAAAAATGGAGCTGGAAGACGTCAAACAAAAGCTGCAGTTTGATAGACATGATTCTGCATCTTGTCATGTAGTACATCAGAGCGTCGCGGCTCCAGGGCAGAGCTGCGCCGGTCCTCCGTCTACAGCACCATGGACCTGGTGCCCCAGCTGGAGCATTACGCCAATTCTTTGCCACGCCAGATGACAAAGAGCAGGCCGTCTCTTGAAACCCTGCGCAAGACATTTGAGGTACGTTTGTCCTTTAGTTCATGCCATTTGGCTAATTTTTATTAATGCGTTTTTCTGCTATGTACACTCGATTTCTTTACATCAGTGGAAGAATATGGAAAAACATAAGGAGTGCAACCAATAAAATGTAGCCCCTTTAAATTAAATGTGATAAATATGTATTAAAAATGTATTATTATTCAGACAGTATTATGTAAAATGGACTTTTGAGATAATCAAAATCATACTGGGGAGTGTTGACTTGAGTTTTTCATGCATGTTTAAGAAATCCTTGAATCTCCCATGGCAACCATTCAATGTCCAAAATGTCATCTGAACTGAAGCTGAAGTTTCCAAGCTT
>CAEFZY010061455.1:0-11170 GCA_903066815.1 Brachyrhaphis roseni
GAACATCCTTCTTAAGTAGATTACCTTTAATTGAGCTCACCAGACAAACTAATCAACCAGCTCTCTGAAATTAATTATAGTGATTCAAAGAGCCCTGACACACAATACCATCTATAAATTTAATAGCACAACAAAAAAAATTGATCTTTATGACACATAAATCCAATTTGCATAATAATTTGGAACACGGTGTAGATCTGAATCTGGATTACACTGAAACATTTTCCACATTATATTTTGCAGCAACATGTGAAACAAGAGACCATGTTATGTTGCTTAACGCGTTTATCAGCAAGATAATTTCATTTAATTTAGTTTAGAGCACTCAATATATTGCATTGTGTCTGTAAATTGAAAACAGAGTTGAGAAGGAAACTTACATGACAGGTAGTTTCTTCGTCTCCTTTTGCGATGGGTTACAGGACATCTTGGCTACAACTGTGAAAATGCCTCCATTCATCTGGATAAAGGGAGATCAATAACCATGGTAAGGTAACACACCGAATGCGTTTCAACAAATCCAATTCTGCTCCTGGGAACATCTGGGATCAGGGTAAACAGCTGACACAAAATCAATGGGGATAAAATAGTTGCCCATTGGCAACCAATTCGGCTTCAGACAAATTTATCCACACCTCAAAGAACAATCGTTCAGTAAAACTATTCATACCATGATGAGATGTTACACTGAAGTGGAAGATTCATTTGAAGATTGGTAAAAGTGGGTTGTTGTTTTCAAATTGAAAGGTGTTAACACAATGAGAAAAGCAATTAAAACTGCACTCCAGCAAAGTTCAAGTAGGCTCTCATCCTGAAACCAAGTGTAGCGTTGCCTCTTGTGGTGGATGACAGAAACCTGCTTAGAAGTTAAGCTAAATTTTAAAAGTAGGACAGTAGGAAGCAAGTTTTCACACAATGTTCAATGAACTAGGCCTTATTTATCTTAGGTAGTATTATTTTCACACCATTAGAGGCTGTTACTCTTTGAGACGAAGCCAAAAAGAAAAAGAAATAGAATCATTGGTAAGACTTTGCTCATTGCCGAATAATGATCATCAGCATCCTTTGCGTCACTGCTTTGCTAATATTTCATGTAGGTTTGGGTGCTTTCAGAGTTAAGTGCAGCATATGTAATATTCAGGGAGATGGTTACCAGTAAGACGATAGCAACAGGGCCAGCGAAGCTCCAGATGAGTTTGTCATACATGGAGATCCAACAGAAATCTGGGTTGCCGTAACCTTCAGGATCCAAACCGACAGCCAGGCCTGCAGGATAGAGACAGATAGATAAGACATCAAGGTTGTGTCTGTGGCCAATCACAAAGATCTAATTGAAGAGCTGTCTGTGACATGGAGTTCATTTTTTACACTTTACTTCACACGCTCAAAGTATTAAAGCTCTTATTCAAGGGGCTTGAATATAAATGCTACATTTTTTAGATTTTTATTTCTAAGAAAAGAACAAAAGGAAAACATGTATCTTTTTATTTTTAACTCACAACTATGTACAAACTTGCGTAGGCCTGCCACATAAAATTCCCTATATGCATTGAGGATTAAGGTTATAATATGACACAATGGGAACAATATAAAAGATAATTAATGGATGCAGTATAACTCATTCTAGACTGATTTTTATTTTGTGAAAAAACAATCATTACTTTAAGGGCT
This sequence comes from Brachyrhaphis roseni, assembly GCA_903066815.1. NCBI lineage: Eukaryota > Metazoa > Chordata > Actinopteri > Cyprinodontiformes > Poeciliidae > Brachyrhaphis > Brachyrhaphis roseni. The sequence continues at coordinate 1,672 of CAEFZY010061455.1, forward strand.
GTCAGTTCAAATAAAATACTGTTGTGTCTTTAATTATGATGGAATTTAATAAGGAAAAGTCCAAAGGCTTTAAAAAATGGTTAAAGTGAGGTGTTGCAATTAAAAAGTAAAAAAAAGAAAAAACAATTTTTATCTGAAACACAATGTGCAGGTATTCATTTGACATTGTCCCCGTGTGCTAGATGCGGTTGCCAGGACATCGACGATGTTTTCAGTCCAGTCGTATCCTTAGAGCTCACTGTCAAGGTTCTGACATTCACGGATGTATGTGTATATTTTAAATTGAATTGCAAAACCATAAGAGATGGGAAAAGCCTAAACGAAGGCAGACAGATTAGCGCACCTTCCTTGCCTGAGGCGAACGACGCACGTGTGTGAGTAGGTGTGTGTAAGGTAGTGGGAGACGGATCCACTCTCGAGGCAAAGGGAGACGGCAGCTTGCAGGTCTGACGGTGACAGAAGCAGCAGCAGATAGAGGTGAGCTGACAGCACATTACGGCTCTGGATGGAAACCGCAAATGTACGCGTGTGAAGGGAGAGGAGAGAAAGTAAAGCCGGCAGATATTACATGTCTCACAGCGGTAATTGCTTGCTTGTGAATTTCTGCTTCACTATCGCAATATTAAAATGCCACCGAAACGGTTTTAATAGAAGTGTCAACAGGAAGGCCTTATCTCCACAGCCAAGCTTGCTCCGAACGAACGTGACGCATATGACGGTGCAGATCCTGTGCGAGGCGGTGTTTTGCCGTGCCATGTAAGCGCGTAGCTGAGGCGAGACTAGCCTGCGTTTCCACGGAGACGCGCTTCCGCGTTACCTGTGATGATGGCAGGCACGCCCCAGCCGATGGCATAGTAGAACCTCATGGCTCCGTAGTTGATGTTGCGCTGTTCAGTCTGCATGCGGTAGATATGGAGACCCTCGACGAACATCCAAGCGAACGTTGACATGAAGAAGTAATGCAGCAGGATGGCGACGACCGTGCACAAGAACTGGAGGGAAAACAGAGAGAGAAATGAAAAACCTGGGGGGGGATGGAAAACGGAATCTAGTGGTAAGAACATGGATTTGTAAAAAGAAGTACAGAAATACTAGACATGGGAGCACAAATAAAAGTAATGCTAAAAGAAGGGAAAAGGGAAAAACTGAGTGCCTAGCTAATGCAAAGCAGGTTTCAACAAGATGTCTTCATTAAAGCACAGCAGCGCAGGTGTTAGCTGTGAAAGAGCAGCCGATCATGATTCAATTACTAATGATCAGAGTTTAGGGCAGGGTGTTGCAGAATATTTCCAGGAAAAGCACAAAAACGACTGAAAGTCAATATTGTGGAGGCGCTGTGATCGAGAAATTCGACCCAGTAGAGCCTTTTATCTGTGATTACGACAAAAGCAAGGAAGTTACAGAGAGTGATGATTGTAAAAGCTGCATTTTCTTTTACAGAAAAATTGTAGACATGTTTTTGTTAATTGCAGTCAGCTGAAGTCATCCTAATAGCATAGTTTACAGTTAATATTACTAGAGCAGATAAAAGCTTTAGAGTATCGTCAAAGTTTGTTATGGAAGTCATGTTGACTTCATATAAATAATGTAGAACACAAGCATTTGAGATCTGTGAGAAATTACGGTACTCTGACTGCAGGAGTGATGTTGGAACTGGTTGATTTAAGTCTTTACTATCTTGTTTGTCTGTGCAGCTCATGTTTAAACATGAGCTGCTACTGCAAAAACAATTACAGTAAAGTTACTCTAATTTTGTACTGTAAAAATTACAGTAATTGGCTGGCTGGCAACCCTGCTGCCAGTAAGTTACTGTAACTTCTACAGTGACTTTCTTAACAGTGCAGATATTATAAACATTTACAAGCTTCACAACCGCTTCACAAGCTCTGTGTGTGTTTAGGTTAAAGAAAGCAGAATGCTAAATCTCATATTTTCAGGCCAGAGAAGCTTAGCACAAATTGACACTGACAGCCAAGGACAACGCAAAAAAAAAAGGAGGAAAAAAAAAAAAAGACAGCAGCCTTGGCAGCGATACAGCCAGACGATGAATTTCACACTCCCACACACAAACAGGAGCGTGCTAACACAGACAGAGGCACAAACTAGTAAAAAAAAAATGAATACACAGCACAGCTGTGAGCACTAACATGCTTTCCGGAGCGTGATGTTCATGAGTTAGAGAACATATTGTTCAGCTAGAAGTTACCAATCGCTCTGCAGAGGGCCTTACAGTCCACAGAGTGGTGGGATACAGCTTAATTAATTGGATTTCACGCAGCGTGAGCACATATTTACACTTCCCTCTTTGCAAAATTCACTGCTCTTCAAACACACTCCAACATGAGAATATGTGTTATGTAACAAAGCAGACATGCTAAGGTTAGAATAGGCGAGGGGGGAAAGAAACAGCGAAGTGGAGGTAACTAAAGGAAGACCGTGATCACATGAGTGGAGCCATGTTTTTCTGATTTCAGACAGGTTTGGTTAAAAACCTCAAAACTTCCAGACTGAAACAGCTCAGCAACATACATTTCAATAAAATTATTGAATAAAAAAGACATAAGCTTTTAAAAAATGAAAATAGATGTAAGTAATTATTAATGTGTCTTGGAAATGACATATTGCACATGGACTGAATTAAAAAGCGTGCCTATATTGCATACATTGCAAAAAAAATAACACGACAGGTAAAGTTTTTCCATTTGTAGGAGGAAAAAAGCTTGATCGGCAGGCTACAGAAAATTCGTGAAAGCAAGGCCAAAAGCAGCTTAGAACAGATCAACATTTAGGGAAAAAAATCGCCACACATTTCTACCTGTTGTTCAGTCTGATTGACCCCCAGTAAGTACACCAGTTCAGACAGAAACATGGCTGCCGCTGTGTTCGAGTGGATGCTTCTAGTGTTGGACTTCAGGCCCCGGAGGCAAGACAGCACCAGGACAGTGAGGAGGAGGGCCAGCATGGAGACGCACAAGGAGGAGTAAGTCACCATGGCCAGCGACTCCAGATCCCCCTCCAACTGCTGCTCACACACAGAGGAGAGAGGAAAGACGGGAAGGAAAGAAACTTTGTCAGACGTTTGTTGATCAGCCTTGTGTGACAATGAAGCATGACGATATGACTAGGTTCTGCACATAAACATCACTAAGTTAAAGTAGTAATGAGGATTCTGTTAATAAAGGGAAAAATCAAGTCAAACTAGCTTCCATAACCATTTAAGATGTTCAGATGAAAAGAGAAATGCTGCGGCAGACAGTTTTACACATAAGGACGAATGATGGTAGATTGATTGAGCACCGTATCATGATAGTACCTGTCATGGTATAAATCAGCATTAAATATAAATGCTTGATGGGTGTCTAACCTCTCTATGGGAGCTGTCCATCAGCACGCCGAAGGTGCCCAGTCTCTGGCACTGACAGCGGACGTGAGAGGTGTTCCTGTACACCACTGTACAGTCCCTCACCGTCCAGCAGCCTCCGTTCTCATGTCTGCAAACAGAAGGGTTTCAATTACAGGAGGAATCCACGGGAAACGATTCGTCAAAATACGAGTCAAGTATTTCCAGAAGTTTGGACGGTTTTTCACTTCTGCAGTGGTAAAATTACGCTGGTGTGTCGAAATGTCTCAAACCCACTCAACAGCATCCATCAGCTCCGCTTCTTACCCTTATACTCAGAATGAACTCTAATGGACTCTTTATAGAGCTCAGCTATGATTATTTTAGTCATATATATATTGATGTCCTCTCTGCTGTGAGGACATCAATATATGTACAGCAGAGGACTGTGAGGACATAGCAGAAATTAAGGAGTACAAGGTTCTTACACAGCCTGGAAAACTGTGGAAATATATTTTCTGACTTATGGGAAACACTCACTTTTTCAAATCAATGTGTAAAATTAGGAAGATCAAATCATTAATGCGCCCTAAGAAAAGTACCGTCCAAAACAATGTTTTTTTTAATAAAAAAATGAGAAAATCAGCCCTATGAGCACACACATGGTGTTGATGTTGCTGCATTCATGTGTCGATTTGCACTCACGGGCTGCTGTGGTTCCACTGCACACACAGAGGCTTGCTGCGATTGGCCGTCTCCAGCAGTTTAAACTCCAGCAGTATGGGCTGGTCCAAGTGACCGCCCACGAACGTCTGGTTGTTGTAGACGGAGATGGTCACCACCGGGGAGTTCATAACTGGGTGTCTGGGAAGCCTTGGGGGGGGGAAGGGAGAGACAGCGCAGCGTTGCCAACCAGTCATTTGATCGGACTAATAGAGTTTTATATTCGGCGGTGAAGAAGAAAGGCAGCGGGATTTGCATTTCAGATTAGATATGAATGGCTTTTCATTGATGCCAACTGCAAACTGGACAGCTCGTTACTGTGTAATTAAGCCCAGAGGAGAGGTGAGAAATGGCAGACGGGAGGGAAGGCGCCGTTAGAACGAGATAGAGAAAAAAAGAACAGATGTCAAATAAGGCAATATTGTAATTATTGCTAAAGCAGTTTCTCCACTAATTTAGAAGCTAGCCGACTCCTATGTTCATTCACGCCATCCATGAGGAAAGGAACCAAATACCGAAACCATTTGCTTTAATTTTGAGAGCTTATGTTTTTGTTACAAGATTAACAAACAGTAGAAAGAGGTCACAATTTGGCACTGCTCCTTAGAAAGGCTATTCAAGAGATTGCAGCACATAGCACTTAAAACAATTTTGGGATAAAATTAATGAAAGACGGTTTAGAATTGAATAAAGGTAGTGATTTACTAATTACTTCAGTTATTGAATGGCCTCACTCGGTAAAGTATCAAAACATTTTAGGAGCAACTCATTCCCACCTCACTCCTCTCCGGTCTGCGTGGTACTTTGGAGGCAGCGCAGCCCCAAGGCTTCGATAGATCAACAAGATGACGATGGTGATGGGTGGGTCAGTCAACGAAACGCTGCGTTTAGCTGCTGTATATTCCTTAGTCTGATTGGATGAAATGCTGGCAGGGGCCGAGGCTGGAAAAGAGAAGCCAGAGTCAGAATATTTCTGAGGTTCTTGACCTCTGAAGTTTCAGTGATTTCATTACAGTGTCTTCGCTTACGTTCTTTCTCTGAGCGCTCCTTCTCCTTCCAGCTGTGCTGCTGCTGCTGTCGCTGCGGCACCAGGGCAGCAGGGGGCAGTATCACGTGAGTGTAAGGGTCCCACAAAGCTTGACCACGGAACAAGGTGTTCTGATAACGTGGAAAGCGCCGTCGCACGTGGGTGTGGTTCTCCACGCGGTCCAGGTTCATGACTGAGCGACAAACAGATCAAATTCTGTATGTGAAAATTTAAACAAAAAAACTACGAACAGCATCAAGTAGCATCAATGACAGCATCATGGTCTTCCAGTACTTCAGTCTTTGTATTCCATTCAAACGCATCAGTTGATTTTCATATTGTACCTCCTGTGAAAATACCACAGCAGGTGTAACAGCAAAATCTACTACAGCTAAAGTTGACTGAAAGAGTGAACTTGAGATTATTTTCTTATTTTAAAAAAACCCTAAAAACATATCTGTTTATTTGCATCTTTTAACGCTCAAGTGGTGAAATAAAAAAACAGCAAAACGTGCCATTTTGTATCCAATTAATCAATTAATCGCGGGGTAATTGATTACTAAAATAATCAATAGTTGCAGCCCTATTCTCCAGATTGATTAAATATATGTTAAAATTTTAAATAAATACAAAAATCAGCTTTCCCATCAGAATGCCCAACTTCTATGCAGGGCTGCCTGCAACATTTTCCATTTAAGTCCTTCTTTCCCACTCAACGTATGCTGTCAAGGACACATAAGATGTCAGAATTATACTGTTATTGACTCTCTGTCAGAAAGAAGATGCCCCTACTGCCCTCAATGGATCCCACCACTGGAGCATTTCAATCTAACTAAAAATCAAACGGGATTTCAAGGACAGATTAAAATTACGAACCCTCTACGTTCATCGGCTGGCAAACAGAAATGGAAGAACCTTAGAAATTAACCAAATCATTCTTTGTAGAGGATATGTAAAACATGTGTGGAGCTGCTGATGTGTTAAAATCACATGGAGAAATATGATTTTATTTTTCTGTTGCCAAATAAATATGTGAATGAGTGGAAATAACAGTAAAAGAGGAAAATCATTAAATCATTAATATTTTGTCGAGATGGAATCTCATGACATCTATTCAATCCCATTTGTCTGAAGACAAAAAAAAATTTTGCATATGTGTGTGTAGGAGTGAGCAATATAGCATTAGTCATGTCTACTGGTCCCTCTGCTCACACCAGTCATGGTATTTCTATCCACCTACTGAACATCAGGCTTCACTTTCACTGCAACTTATATGATTTCCAACATGAAGAGACACATCCACTTAATTAAGAGAAGAATACTTTGGGGGCAAAATCTACTTGAAACCAGCAGAGACAGACAGGATAATTTCAGATGCATCATTAGGCTTGTTAGTAAAGCCACTTTGGGAGGTGATGAGGCAGGAGTCGGTGACAGGTAACTCCGGTGTGTTTCATGAACACATTGTGAATGGGATTTAAAAAAACAAAGCAAGAAAAAAAAAGACGTGCTAAATAAGCTGGTTTTATTGTTTAGCAGCTCTATTCATTTCTTGTGTTGCAGGTCAGTGTTTTACCCCTAAAAGTGGTTCCCAGCCATGACTGCGTAAAGGTCTACATATATGAAATGGATTTTTTAGTCGCACATTAATCTGACTAATGTTAAAACTAATATTAGCTCCTATTAGTGTGTGTCTGCAGCATGTTTGCACTCCTGTCTCGTGTTCCTCAGCGTGTGTGTGTGTGTGGGGGTGTGTGTGTGTACGTTTGGCATCTGTTATTCTGAATGGTGCGTTGGCCAGAGCGTTCACGCCTCAGGGTTTTTGTGCATGTGCTCATAGAATTATCTGCTATGTTTGAGTGGGAGTGTGAAATTCAGTCGTTTTGTGCTCTTGCCAAGAGCTCCGGCTGTGCCATCATCATTTGCATTAGCGCTCTTCATCTCCCCTTCACAATGAGTCATTCTGGTTGATTTCACAGCAGAGATTTTGAGAATTACAAGAAAACCAAATCGAATTTTCTGCAAAGATTAGCACTTTACAAGTGACTCTTTCATTTTTATTGGTTTTAACGATGCCGTGCGTCCGCCTGCAAGTGCGATCAACCTATTCTCACCTATGTTGGGGGAGACCAAGGCCACAGGGTTGAGGTAGGTAAGCTTCATGTTCTGGGCTAGGTTCTTGGAGTACTGCTCCAGCAGCTCCGTCAGCTCAGCCGGACCACCGCCGAGAAGGTGATTCTGATTTTGAGCGAGAGCCCGCCAAAGCCCGGAGGTAGCGGGACCCAACAGCACGCTGCAGCCGCGCAGGACGTTCTGAAAGCAGCAGGAACACGAACAATTAGAAAATGCAGAGAAGAACATGGGGCAAGAAAATTTGGACCATTGGAACATGGTCTCAACTGGAACTTTATGTTACAGACCAACACAAAGTAGAGCAAAATTGTTAAGTGGAAGGAAAAAATAAAGTCACATTTTTTTTTACAAAAAATTTGGAAAGTGTGGAGCGCCTTTTCTTTCAGGAGGGTCGGCCACAATGATGAAAAACACTTCCCAACCCCCACAGTCTGATATTGCCACCATTATGCTTCACTGTGGGAGCTGTGATATGCCTTTTTGGTGTTATTATGATTTGCATGCTGGCCAAAAAGTTAGATTTTTGTCTCCTCTCACCACAGCAACACTTCCACAAATGTATGTTGACCCATACATCAAGGGATGAACAACCAGCAGTCTCTTGCACCTGAGCTGTATACCTCCGCAGCTCTTCCAAAGTTACAATGGGCCTATTGGCTGATTCTCCGACTAACTGTCTCCTTATCGGTTTGTGTGGACGGCTGTCTCTCGGGTGGAGCTTACTTGTGTCAGACGCTTTACATTTTCTGATCTTGGATTAAAGAAATATTCCTTCAAAGCTTGGAATTTTGTTTTATGACCTAGTTCTGTTTTCAACATCTTCACAACGTTCTCTCTGAGTTCCTTGGTCTTTATGGTGCCGTTTGTTCATTAATGTTCTCTAACAAACCCTCTGAGTCCTTCACAGAACAGCTGGATTCACATTAAGACTAAATTGCACATAGATGGTCTCTCTTTATTGCCCGTGACTTCATGATTAGAAGCCTAATACGTCCTTTTTAAACACTTCAAAGTGTCAAACTTTTTCACATCAAATGTAAATGTATGAGTAGAGAAATGAAAAGGAACAAACAGAAATGTAAACCCTTTCAGCTGTGTTTCACCATGAATTACAAAAATGTAAGCTGAACGTCAAAGCAGACAAAATCTTCATTCCAATTAGAGCCGGTTTCACCACCGTCCGTGACGCCTGTCGTGTCCTTTCATGGCGACCCTGGACGGAAGCCTGTTAGAGGCATCACAGACAAAGGCCACAGCCTTGCAGACTCCTCTGAACAAAGAGTAATATTTGAGGCGGTGAATCTTTGCAGTCAGGCTGCACTAAAGCTAATAAACTACTGCAGTGTCATGCAAGGCTCAAGGGAGGAGGAAAAAATACATACGGCGACCTCCAGACAAACAAGGGAAATTACAGACAGTGCAGTATGAGAAGAAGGGTGTAGAAAAATGAAAAAAAAAAATTAAAGAGATGGAATATGAAAAGGAGGATGGAAGGCAGACAGTTGGGATGAAATAGAAAAATTCAAACCAGCAAAGGAAATATTTTGGGGCAGAGATAAAATACATGACTACTGAAGATTTTGTAAATTTGATGTTGCTGAAATGCAGTTTTGTAGGCAAGCCATGTGTCTTTTATTATCTTTATTGTTCTAGCTCCCCGGGTTTCTGCTCATGCTTTGAAATGTGGTTTTCAGAACATGATGAACTTGTTTATTTATATTCCTACATCAGTCATCATCATTACACAGTCTGCTAGTTATGATATATTTAGCACTAAAAGCAAATATGTAAATAACACATATACATTTTTGCAACAAATTATGAAAATAACCTAAATCCAAATCACAATCTTAATATGTCAGGTCATACTTGCTTGAGTTTGTAGCTAAAGGAAATGGGATGCATGCAACCAACACAGAGTGAACACAAACTGAAATGTTTTTCTTAGTTTTGGATGCTGATATGGCAGCAAATGTTACTGGAATAAAATATCATAATTCATTAATTTATTTCAAAATGAGCAGAAAAGGAATTATAACATGACCATAATCATTATATCAGGGCACTGTTGGCTCTATTTTGTTGTAGTTTCTTTGGTGCATGTAAAAAGTACCTGTCATGTTCCGTGTTCTATGTGTGGTTATTTTTTATGTTTCTGTGTTTTTCTGTTATTTTCGAGTTTTCTGTGCATTTAGTTCGAGTTATCCGTGTCTATTAGTCTCCCTGTTGTCCCGTCCTCCCTTGATTACTCCCAGGTGTGTCTTGTTTCCCTGATT
>CAEFZY010061457.1:0-26661 GCA_903066815.1 Brachyrhaphis roseni
AGGTTATGGGAAAAATCAACAGCATCCTTAATTCAAACTTACTCTTGACACCTACATTGGGACTCCTTAATTTCTTAGACTACAAGGTTAAAATAGAAACTGAAAACACACAATGGTTAAAAATAGCACTCACCACAGCAAGGCGAGTTATATTAAGACACTGGAAAGGCCAAAATATCCCTACCTATACAAAATGGTATACAGCACATGTTAAAAACTAAGTCCTTCTCTGTATAATTACTTAATGTCGTATTCTTTACAGTGCTGATATTGTCAATATTGGTTTCACTTTATGTTTCATTGTCAAAGGATTTAATAAACATTGAAAATAAAAAAAAATAAAAAAGAATTCTGACTTTAATCTCAAAATTTTGACTTTAATCTCAGAATCCGTCAGAATTTTTTATTTTTTTTATTCGGTGGCCCTAATACTCTTCCGTACCGATGCCATACTTTGTGCAAAGACACTTAATTTGTTTGTTAGATCTAAAAAAAATAGTTGTAGTCCATATTTTTTGCAGTGTAACTATTATGTGCCAGAAATGCTAGATGTTCCACCCTCCCCACACAGGTCGGTGCCCTAGATGTTAGAAGACTTTTCTCTTGGGGTTTGGAATAGTAAACATTCTCTGTCTGACTGGCATGACTGCAAACGCTGACGGCTGTCTTTTCTCAGCGCTGAACTGTGAACACGAGTAAAACTCTACCTGTCTTGTTCTCCTTTTGTCTCCTTCTTCAACTCAAGCAACTTCCATACAAGATGAACCTTTCAGATCAGGTACTGAGACGGCATTCGGCAGCACACCTCCCACAACACATGGGCGTCTTCCAGAGAGAGAGTGAAGCCTAACGTTCGTTTTGTGTTTGTGTGTGAATTCTTATATCCCAGGGTTCCACTGAGGATGAGAAGCATTTGAGCAAATCTACCTCTCTAATAGAGAGCCAGCACCACCATCTGCTGCACTGTCTGGAGAAAACCACAGTGAGTGCATGGCTGCTGTAGCTTCTGGAACTGAGTACAGTCTTCTATCTGTCATGAATGTCTTTTTTTTTCTTTCATCACACTAAAATCCACCAGTCCTGACTGTAAAATACTTCTAAAAGCTGAGTGTAAAACCACAGCTGAGTTAATAAGAACCGAGCTTTGCACAGTACAGTACATTTCATTCTGACTCGCTTCATTTAGCTTTTGATACACATTTCCCATTTTATATCTCACTTAGCCAAGCACAAGCAGTTGTTCTAGCATAGCATGCTCTGATCCGTGAGGACCCAGACTCATATTTAACAGCCTTCTTATCTATAAAAACAAAAACACCACGCAGTAATCAATATAAATGATTTCTTTGTGTGTTTATCTTGTAGGGGCAAACATTAGCTTGAAAACAATTATATTGGCTTCACTAAAAAACCAAATTAATTTGTGTAAAATCCTTTTTGTTTTCACTCAGAGCGCCAGTCAGAAGTTTATATACACTTGTATCATATTTTGAATTGTTTGGACTCATTTACACAACACAAAACCTTAATGACTTTTAAATTGTAGAGGTGTTTTTATAGCACACTTCAGAGAAAACCCATCAGCAACATCTTAGCATCATTCTATTTAAATATTTGTCCAGTTTTCTCATCACAAATACTAGAGCTCATTTAAATTGCTTTGTTTACGTCTTGGACTTGTCTTTTATGAAGTTACATTCAACTTCTACAATGATATCGATTACAACAGTTTAAAAGGAAAAAAAAAAAACTAAAATAATTCAGACAACAAAACAGGCTATCACAGCTACTGTGTGCATTGTGAGAACTTGACCTTACACATTGATGATGTTTTCTTCCTACTTTTGCTCTGTAGAACCACGAGTTTGTGGATGAGCAGTATTATCAGCAGAGTTACCTGGAGGCGGGGCTGCAGAACTATCCGTCTCGAAGCCCGTCGTTGTCCAGCCAAGATGGTGTGACGGGGACGTGCTGCACCCGGAGAAGCAAGAAGCAGCACCACACCCCTTTACCGAACGCCAGCGCTCCAGCACACATGCAGCCTTTGAAACACACGCACACACACCCACAAGGCTTGCAGGAGCTCAGCACCATCCACATCCAGCCCCTTAGTACCAGGTAAGGTCAGAGTTCCTAAAGGACTTGACTATATCTTGCCTTATCCTGATCCACATGTGTGAAGATGCCATGTTTATCTGTTCAAACAAGCAATAAGCAAGTATAAACAGAATCCAGATTCTGCTTTAAGTAAGGTGACAGTTTTGTGTCCTTGAGCTTTAATGATTTTCACACCACGAGCAAAGAATTTTATGTTGAAATTTTGAAGCAACTCCAGACATCCACAAGGAAGTTAAAATGTGGGCATAAATGGGTTTTTTAAGTGGGCAATGATTATAAACGCTGCCAAATTAGTTGAGTAGCAAAGTCGATAGTTAGAAGTGACCTTCACCTAGCTCTGGTCTTAGCCCTCCAGAAAAGTCCATGGTGAAAACTTGAAAAGGTGTGTGCAAGAAAAGTGGCATACATAGCTTCTTCAGTTGGAACAGTTCTGTTAGGAGGTTTGGGTGAAAGTATTTTCCTGGGATCGTTCTAATCAATTTGCTGTTTTCTTCCCCCCCCACAGCCGCTCCAGTTTAAACATGCGCGTAGAAGAGCCAGCTCCTCTGAACTGCCAGAGCAGCCAGATCACAACAGCAATCATCAGCATTCCCACACCGCCAGTGACGACTCCGGAAGGCGATGCTCACTTGCCCGCCGCTCCCACCCTGCAAAATGTGGTGAAGGTGTCCGCTCTGTGAAGACTAGACTGCAGCAACGCCGCACAAACAGACAGAGAAAGACTCACAGAAACAGACAGAGAAGGACTAACAATGGTGGAAAGGGCTTTCAGAGACGTATACTGGCCCTGGTGGAGCCTGCCCCCTGCTGGTGATGTGTTGCATTGGCACGGACTCCCTGTACACATGGAGGATGGACTTCTGACGCAGTATCTTCATGTTAGTGGTCGGCAGACGTGTGTTCGTATGTGAATGTGTGCGTAAAAGAACAAGACAGATGGATAGGGAATCGTTTAGGAAGAGGACTGTGTGCCTCTAAGTGTCAGAGGTAAGTTCCCAGAGTTAGTTGTGTGTCACTGTGCACAAAAGCACCTTTTTATAATTTATGCTTGAGTTTAAGGCAGGACGTACAGGAGGGGGAATGATGACAACTCAAAGAAAAAGGGAAATTAAAAAAAAAAAAAAAAAATCACCCCCCTCTGATTAATGCCTTTGAAATAGAGTACTGCCCGTTTCAGCCATTTTGGTCTACAAACCTCCTTTTCAGGTCAAACATTATTCCACTTTAGCGTAATTTCTTAAAAACCCAAAAAGCAGTAGGTGTCCGTGTGATCGCATTACCAGTGATTGTGAATGAGTGTTTGTAACTTTAAGATAGATTGTAAGTTGTTCTGTTTCTGCAAGGGGGTGTGTCTGGGTGTGTTTGTGTGTGTTTTTCTCGGTTGACTGAAAACTTGTATTTCAGTTCTTCTGGAAGTATCTATGGCTCAGTATATGATATATATAACTAGCTGCCACTTCGAAGGGTTCTTTGCACATATTTCTGTCAAAAATTCTCAGCAGCAAGGGTTTCACTCAGTTTGTGCATAGTTTGCAGCACTAGATATTTTTTTAATTGTTACTTTGAATTACTACCCATTTGTTTTGGCTCCAGAAGCCCAAAATGGCCTCAAGAAACACAATTTATTTTGCAAACAACCCAAAAAAAAAAAAAAAAACTTACTTTAAATCCAAATCTACACAATGAAAAGCACAAAACATTTGCTGAGAATTTGCTGACAAAAATCTGCCCTGAGCCTGTGATCTTTGTGAATATTGTTAATAGAATATTTTGTAATATTTGACCATCGTTTGGCAGAAGCAGTGAGTCTGTCCTCTTGTTCTTGCTCTCCTCTCTACATCCTTCTCTCTCTTGTTGTTGTCCTGTTGTATCCCTGACATCTGTGTGAACAACAGTATGCTTTCAGTAGTTTTTATAGCCGTCAACATTTGTTTTCTTCCCTAAACTCAGCGAGCATTTTTCAGAGTTGTTGAATATATGTACGTATTCTGTGTGGTTAGCAAACTTGGTGTTTGTACTTTTTGTCCTCCTCGATGTTTTAAAGGATTTCTTTTTCACTTTATCTTCTGGAGACTTTACCGTAGGCAAATCTGTTGTAAAAATGACCACAGGGACATAAAAAAAAAATGCTAGATGAACCATTTTTTGGCCTTTTTCCATACTGAATGTAATTTGTAGGTTTCAGCAACGTTACAAACAGTCAGTTGTGTCTTCAAATCAATGAGGCCACTGTCAGTTCATTACAAGAGGGAACACCAGCTAGAGTTGCAGCAGACTAACCGCCCACCTCTGTAGGTTAAAGGCTCGTATCATATTTTGACTTTTCCTTTTCAATTTAGTTTGTACTTGTAGCTGCCGCTGACTCTGTCAGAGATCTTTGTTGATCTTCACTTAAAGCCAAGATCTCAGTTGTTTCATTAGCCTTGGGGAAAACATCTTTAAACAGAGAAACTGTTTTTGGTGTGCGATTAGAAAATAGCACTCTTTACATATTTACTTGAACAAGTTTTACCCACTTTTCTTGCAAAACAGCAAACAGCGCTCACTCAGTTATGTTTCGATTAAACAACTACACTTATATTTGATACATATAAAATTAGTTTTTTTGTCAAGAAAGAAGTTGTTCTCTGAGGTTCCAGGTGAAACATAATTGTCTAAAATGAGCCACACCTTTTAGAGAGGTGTGGCTCCAAAGGTTCATCTGTACTAAAAGGTTTGCTTTGAAATTTCTTCAACTACTTTAAAAAAGCTGATAAAAGAAAAACAAAAAACAGATTGTGATTTTATGTTTCAGATTTTCTTGATTATTAGGTTTTCCGACTACAAATTTTGCTATTTGCCCTTTAAACATGGTGATTAAGAGCACATACACTAAGCAACAGATTCATGTCTGACTTTTTAAAAGCAATACTAGAACTGCTGGAGTATCTGCACTCCTGTATATTGTTTTTATTTCTGCAGAAGTGAACTCTTTAATAAGACCAAGTGTCGTACTAGAACATTATTTTTTTTTTAAACTTTAGGTCAACTTGTCTCTTCTGCTGTACGTCAGTTCTAACTCCTCCAGAGATTAGTAACAACCCAAAACAGCAAAATTATTCTACAAAACTGCACCAAAACGTGTTTTATTTCTGGTACTTATTGATATTAACCTTGCCCTGAGTTTGGTAACCTAGGGCAAAGATAACTGTCTAGATCCACTATTTGCATTTAGTCAAAATGGCCATATTAAAAATTGCAAGCACAGACACAAAACATTTTTGTTATATTTAAAAAAAATGAAATCAAGAAACTGACTTTACATTAAGAAGCTTAGAATCTACTGGAATCGAGCAGAACAGGTGAGGCAGAAGCAAAACTTCCTGTTTTTGCTGCTGGGGAGATTTTTTTAAACTTGATTCATTTCCTGCTGCTTGTCATCAGAACAGGTTATTTTACACCAGCTCTACTTTCAATTGACACCAGTTGACATTCCATGTAAGCGTATGATACACTGGAAATGTCGAAGGGTCACATTTTTATTTACAAGCAACAAAGATTGGTTCGTGGTTGTGTCTGTCTATGTTACGTACTCTTCTTTCTCTCTCCCCTTACTCTTTGCTTTGCCCTCCTATGCCACCTGTTGTTGTTGAGACTACTGCTGTGCGTAACTTGTCATGTGTTGGATATTATTTATGACCTTGTCTTGTGTCCCAACTGTGAAACGCCTGATAAAACATCTATATCTGCCACAAAAACCTGTAGTCTGTGGGCTTTTTTCTTCACCTTCTAACCCTTTCTATAAGTCCAAGTATGTAAATAGCAGGAAATGGCAAGAAGACAGAGCTTCACTGCTTTTTTTTCTGCTTTTCCATATGTACAGAGTGGTAACCCATATGTTTTCATCAAAGCATAAGCTATTAGTTTTAAGTGGTTTCTTTGGATGGAGGGGAAGGGTCACAGAGTTCAGCCAATAATTTGGGTCATACTTGAGTTACTGCACAAATTGAATCCCATATGCACAGTGTGGATGAGCAAAATTTGTGTAAAGTGAAATGTTTATTGGTTTTCCTGGTGAAGACGTGCAGAAGCAAGATAATAAATTAATATTTGACTGCAGTCATTGCCATAATTTCACTCTAGAACAAATCTAAATATAAGCTTTTTCTGTCCTTACATCACAAGTGCTTCTGGGTGGAGATTGCTACATGCTAGCTGGAACATTACGTTATGTTAAAATGAACCCATGATTGAGCTTTTCAACAGCAAACACTTCAGCTTGGTTTGGCAAATAAATATATGGAAAAGTGAAAGTGGAGGAGCTATGATGCTGTGAGCCAGTTTCTCTCCTAAAGGGAATAGAATCCATCTTAGTAAGGAGTAAGAATCACAGGCTCTTTACCAGGACATTTGTCTGTCAAAAATCTGAAATTGGTCGAAATTGGGTTCTTATCCAAAAACATTTGGCTAAATCTATACAGACTGACCAGGCTACCTTCTACTAACATCTCAGCTTTTAGGTGAGAACATAGGTCAGCTCCAACAACTTTGCATGGTCCAGAGAGATTGTGCACATTGAACTGATCAAAAATCCACCTGTCTGTATGATCCAGCATTGAGAAATATTATAGGTTAAAAACAATGAGCAAATGCTGTCCTCTTTGCAGCGGGTCAGCAAGTGGTGTCAGTCATTTTACCTAAAATTATTTGATAGATAAATAAATAAATGTAATCTTGGTGATGGTTGGATTTTTCCGAATCGTTCAGTCTAAGATTAGGTTTCTGCAAAAAGGTTTTTTTTTTTTTATTTATTTTCCACTAGAGAGGCCAATAAATGTGGAGGTCTCTGTTTTTATATTATATATCCTGTTCAACTATGGAATTTATTGGCAGAACATTTTGCAGGTACAGCCTTCTGCATGGTTGTGATTCACATTAAATAATAAAGCATTTGTGAATCATTGTTGGTAATGACTCAGATCGGGTAATGACAGTGACTTCAGGCGTTTTTGGGTTCACCAGTATCTTGAAAAATCTGCTAGATTTGCTCTCTATGAAACTAAGAAGTATTGCAACTGTGATGACAGTTTTGTTTTATGTGAGAAAATATGCTTAATGTTTCCTGATTTTGTGGGAAGAGCATTGGCTTTTTTACAATGTCCAGCATACAAATGCATAAAAACATTCCAGAACAAGATCACAAGACCTTTAAGTGGAGAGGACGTTGTTGTCCAGCAGGGAGGCAGTGGCCTGCTGAGATGACCCTGCTGATGAAGGAGCAGGGACACTGCCGGCCTCAGCTGGATTCCAGACTGTCGATGTTTCCTTAAACCTTTGATTATGAGTAGAATGGACAACAGAAACAAAACAGCACTCTGCATGCTCCCTGTCTTACTGTTATGTACATGACTCAGTGCGTAGATGACATATTCAGTTGGAATTTATTTCTGTCAGAATAAATTATTATTTTTAAATTAGCTCCTAAATTTCTTCCAGTTTGCCTCCCTCTCTTGTTCAGGTGGCTTAAGCAAGTAACCCAAATTCCTAAAATAAAAGAAAGACAAAGTGGGGAAGAATCACATTAAGAATCCAAGAGGTCATAACTAAAATTTTGCTGCATGTCAAAAATCCAAACCAAAACTCAAAACTCTGCTTCTTCTGCTCTGTTTTACAGGAAAAGGCAGTTGTTTTAAAGCACCTCATGCCGATATTTACTGTAAAGCATTTTGACACGACTTCATGGATGAACGATGCCGGGTGTACAGCAACAGCTGGAGTTCTCTCCCACAGAGCAGAACAGAGAGAAGCAGCAGCGTGTCTGCAGAACGCTTCAGGAAGTCCACAGCAATGTGTTGAAAAGCTGCTTTGCTTGTTTTGTTTGGGTTTTTTTTATTTTCCATGGCTCAGGTTAGGTAAGATATGACAGACATCTCTTTCACATATTTCCAAGAAATCCTGCCGCGGTTACTGTTTATTCCTCTGCTTAAATCAGAAACACAAAATGCTGCAGGTGAAGAAATTATCTACCGCTGACCGGATGAATTGGTAGAAAGGTTAACTGACCTGTAATCAGGGGGAGGAGGAGAGGAGCTCCAGTACGCCACGGGTTAAACTTCTTCTGGACGTGTAACCCATGCAAACACAGCATACACTGATATGACGCCTTCAAGTCAAAAACAAAAAACCTGACTGAACAGAATGGGATTTGAAATACTGTAAACAGCTAGTCGGGATAATTTATTACAAAAAATAATTGACAACATGTATGTGGTATGAATTAACTAAGAAATACAGAGTTGGAATGCATCATTTCGACCCAAACCCAAACCTTCTTGTTGTGTCCGGTCACTGATTGTAGACATTTTCTACCGTAAATGACTGGAAATGCTGAATTAGTGTTTCATGAGTTCCTGCATGTAGATTGCATTCATGCGATACGCAGCCATCCAGTTGTGAGCTACGCTGTAGTAGCTCTGGTAGCCCTGCTCTGGAAAAGCAGACATAGCAGAGTAGTAATCGCTCCAGGCTTCATAGCAGGCTTTCCAGTACGCCTCAGAGCTCCAGTCCTCCTCGACCTCCATGCACTCCTCTTCATCAGTCTCCCTCTTCGGCTTTCTTTTAATCTTCTCCGGCAACTTTCTGCTGTCTTTTATTTTTGCGGACTTTTCCCTGCGATTCTGCCCTGGTGTGTTCTGACTGGCTTGCTTCTTTCTTACAGACTCGTTGCTCTCAGGCTGAGATGGAGCTCTGGTGTTTGTTGTGCAGGTTTCCTGCTCATAGACTCCGGCTGCAGAGGATTTGGGCACGATAGATGCAGATCCAGTCACATGCTTAAGAACTGTCTTTTGCTCAGCTACTGTAGTCTCATGTAAACCTTCAGGTCTGACACCAACATCTGAGCTGGAGTAATTATAAAGTGACTGTAACCGTTCACTGCTTTGGGTCAAAGCCGCGGCCCCGTCGTCCTGCAGTGTGATATACTCATTGTACCCAGTCTCATCACCAGACTCTCTGCCTCTGAACTCCCTGATGACCTCCACTGTCCTCCCCAAACCTGCAGTGATGAAGGTGTGGAAGTCCAGCTCAGCCTCCTCCAACGTCACAAACTTTGACCGGCTGGTCTTGAATGAGCTGAGGGGCGGGATCTTCGGCAGGGCGTCTTGTAGCTCTTTCCGAGTTGGCGCCACTTCAGAAGGATGATGCTGCTGCTGCAGACTCTTCACCCCGGTAGAAGTCACCTGCCTTTCACTTTCTTCTTCATGCTGTGGAGTCAGGGTTGCTGTTTGGATTTTATCTGGCCTCTGATTGCTGGACTCTACAGCTTTATTCCCGGTGAAGTCAGACGCTGGAGCTCCGACCTTTGTGCGCTTTTTCTTTACAGTTCTGGAAATCAGCAGCGAGATCGTGTCTGGAGCGGCAGCGTCGGCGCACACGTCCCAGTCGCATGGCTCATCCATCAAACCAGGCTCCAATATGGCTGTCATGAAACCAGACGAGAATCACTTTATTTGATCTGCTTTCAATTAAAAGTCTTAAAAAGTAAGACGAAGTTCCTTAAGAACTCACAAGGTAAAGCAGACAAACTGAGGCCACACTTCTGAGCAATGGCCATCATCTTGTTCTCCTCTTCCCCGTGGCAGCAGTAGGTCACAGCCATCCCCTGAGTGCCTACAATCACAGGCAGATTATGAAGAGGACCCCCATGCTAGCAGGAGAGGGTCAAAGAATGTGTGAAGGTTGTGTAACGAGGGACACTGACAGCGCATGTAAGGTAAGACTAAATAATGCTTCCCTTTCAGCACCATGGTTGGGTCAATGTAATTCTAATCAGATGCAAATTACCCAGAACCCCTTGAACTTGGCCAGTGTTTAAAAGCTGCCGATACAGAGGGGAACAAAGCTAATCTCCAGAACGATGTTTAATGCAGTAACCGTGATGCGAGTTGGGCAAATTAAATTTGTGGTTAAGTGGAAATGTTGCGCTGTCAAAAAAGAAAGCAACATTACTTGCTAAAGATCTGGATCAGTGAATAAATGAAGCAGGAATGAAGAAAATCTTTTCCTTGCCAATAGAAACTTCTATCGTTTCTATTGGGGTTTTGTGTGAAAAACGAACACATAGCGGACAACTGTGAAGAGGGAGAGAAATATAAAGTTTCACAAATCTGTATTCATTTGTTCATTTACTCCAGCAGGTCTAAGTAAAACCCAAAACACTGGAACCTCACACAGCACTCTTCAATCCACCAGTAAGTATCTTTAAAACAATGTTTTATTTTTATCCCACTTGACAACTACTTTGTGTTGATCTATTACACAAAATCATAATGAGATATAACATTTGGAACTTTTGTTTGCAATGTTTTGTAATTCTTCTGTTTCCATCCTGCACTATTAGTTTCCTGGGAAATATGAAGCACAGAGAGTTGATGCTGCAAGAATGATGCAACCTCTCGGCAAACAGCCATTTTCCCTATAATATCATCAGCCACCTGGGCCAACGTAATAGCTGAAGGTCAAGCAGCACACATTTCTGTTTCCCTTTAATTAATGGAGACCTACCAAACCGCCCAGCGCGTCCGATTCGGTGCATGTAGGTTTCCCAGTCTTGTGGCACATCGAGGTTGATCACCAGGTTCACTTTCTCTGCATCTATTCCCCGGGAAGTCTGCCTCAGACGAAAGGAGGACAGAACCAAATTTATTCATGTAGAAAGGCAGAGGATAGCTAACAAACACATGCAGGTCCAAGAGGAGAGTGACTCATGGAAAACATCTCGTCTCACCAGGTCGGTGGAGATGAGAACTCTGCACTGATACTGCTTCAGCTTGGACATTGCCTCAAGCCTCTGGTCCTGACTCAAACCACCTGCAGGGATCGGAACTCGTGTTATAACTCACTTTAGTTCACATCACATCTATTATTTCCACTTTTATTGATTTTCACTACATGAAGAATGTGATGAAGAAGCATATTTTTGATTACCCTGCTAAGACAGTAAATTGTGTGGCCCAATGAGCACAACTGTATGTTTTGGGACAGCTGTGTGTCGTTTTAAACGTCAGAGCCACTTTGACTTCACTGTTGACTTCTTGAGAGAAAGTGGTCAAAGCTTGTGCAATCATCAAATGGCGGATGGAGCAGATTTATTAAACAAACAAAAATATGAAGTGACAGTCTTTAGACTGAAGGAATAAATACAGATTATGGACAATAAAACAAACATAAATGTAGTTTTTAATCTTAGTTCCGACAGACTGTGTATCATATTTAGACTCTACATTTATTTTCATTGCCAAATTTAACTCCAGCGCACGGAAACAGAAATCTTTTTTGCATTTATTAACACAGACCGTTTGTTTGGAACTCAATCGTAACCGTTCCTTTTATTCACAGGTTGCTTTGACCAAACAATGACTCGTATGCATATGCACTGCTCATTTTAAATTTCAGCTAATAATATTCCCCCCCTTTGCTTTATTTTATTTCATATCAGTTTTAACCTCACCTGAAATACAAACTGCAGGTAAGCCTTTGGAGGACAGGATGTCTGCCAGGTGCTGAGCCCTGAGGGAGAAATCCAGGATGTCAGGAATATATCTTGATGTCTTTTCTTCATTGTGATAAAGATATCCAACAGCAAATGTAAAAAGGAATATTAAAATTAGAGCTGTTATTACCTGGTGTGGAGGTTAGAAAACACCAAGGCTTGGTTAAATGGGATTTTACTGAACAGCTCGAGTAGATGCTGCACCTTCTCCTCAAAGACTTTGTGAGGCAGCGGATGGGACTGGAGCAGCTTGTAATACTGCTTCAGACCTGAGCAAACAGCAGATCATCCTCATTTCAAAGTCAACAGCTGATTTCAAGTGTCAGAATCTGATCTATACTATTAAAAGCGTCTTACCTTTCAGGCCCATGTCGCTCGGATTGAGTCTAACAAAAGTGGGCTCGTTCATGTAGCGGGTAAGGTGTTGAGCAAGAGATTCTGGGTAAGTGGCAGAGAGTGCAAGCATTTGCTTGTTGACAGGCAGGGACGAGAAGATCCAGCTGAGAGAGAGCACAGAGATGGGTCAATTTATAAAATGGGTTTTGAATTCTAGCAACAATCTGTGCTGAATTGTTCTGACTTTATCTGCTCCTGGAAGCTGCCCTCCTCCAGCAGCTTGTCTGCCTCGTCCAGGACAAACAGCCTGACACTGCCGGTGGACAACATGCCCAGCTCAATCAGCTGCTTGATGCGACCTGAGAAAGAGAACCAAGAACAATATCATTAGTAACAAACATCACCATAACAACAACATGTCCATCAGCATCCTTCAGGCTTCTTACCAGGGGAGCCCACGGCGACGTGACACTTCTTCAGATGGGCTTTGTCTTGGCTCACAGGCCGGCCCCCGATGAAAACGTGACACTCCAGGCCCTCCATGGCGCAGCCGATGGCCATCACCACAGAGTGGATCTGCACGGCGATCTCACGTGTCGGAGCCAAAATGAGAACCTAAAGAAGAAGAGAAATTATTGTTGGAAAAAAATAAATAAATAAGAAGATGCTTCCACGGCAGTGAGACAAGAGCTTACAAGGTTGGAAGAAAGTAATGCAAGTTCATTTAAACTAGACAGATTATTAAAA
Organism: Brachyrhaphis roseni; assembly: GCA_903066815.1. NCBI lineage: Eukaryota > Metazoa > Chordata > Actinopteri > Cyprinodontiformes > Poeciliidae > Brachyrhaphis > Brachyrhaphis roseni. The sequence continues at coordinate 12,731 of CAEFZY010061457.1, forward strand.
ACACTTCTCTTACATGATGCTTACAGTAATCAGATAAAAGAGACCTCAAATCAGAGTGTGTAGGGCTAACCATGTGTCTATTGTCTGTTATTCCTGGATCGGTGACTCTGTTTCTTGTTTTGTGTTTATGCTCTGTATTCTGAAAACTCCAGCCAGTCCTGGCAGAGGCAGATGGCTGTTCACACTGAGGCAGGTTCCACTGGAGGTTTCTTTCTCTTAAACGGTGTCATTACATGCATCCTTGGTATGAGAGACATGCCCATTCAGGAGGAATGAATGCTTCAAGACGACTACATTTCCTTACATAGAAAACTTTTGATCTAATTTGAATAATGAACTGAACTTAATGCACAGTTTAATAACTAAGATCAATTGCAATCAATTGAGGTGAACTGACTTTTATTGTAAAGTTGTTTCGAGATCACATGTTGTGAATTGATGCTATATGAATAACCTGAATTGAATCAGAGCAAAATAGAGTGGATGTAACCAAAGATCCATATAAATATGAAATTATGTATTCCACGAGTGAGTGCCAGCTTATTTCCACTCACCTGAGTGGAGGGATTCTCCAAGATAAGAGACTCTAGGGCGATGGTGACGAACACGCATGTCTTTCCTGTCCCAGACTTGGCTTGTACAATCAAATCTGAAACGAGGTGAACAAAAAAATAAAATCTCATGCAATGCAGGACGAAAACTATCTATCTATCTATCTATCTATCTATCTATCTATCTATCTATCTATCTATCTATCTATCTATCTATCTATCTATCGCAGGCGTGACTTTGCTCCACTGTTGACTTTTTTTTTATTCTGAAGCAGCCTTTGTATAATCTTTACAGACTGAATAATTTTGGACTGCAACCATGCTTAGACATGCTTATGCTCAAATATCATTCGCACACATGAAGACAGACTCACTGACTGACACTAATCTACCCCTACCGAGTCCGCAGCGGCCCAGCGGGATCGCCTTGAGCTGGATCGGGGACGGTTTCTGAAACCCCGCGGAGGACAGTCCGTCCAGCACGACCTGAGACAACAGCAGAGAGCCGAAGTCAATCCCCTCCGCCAGAAGCACATCTTCGGTCCTCTTTCGCGTTTCTATGTCGTGAGCTGCTCTCCTCATGGAGGCAGCCATGTTTGCTGTTTACCACCGGTGATTCAAACAGGTTAAAAGCGCCGGGAGAGCACTGACTTAGCGCCCTCTAGTGCCGCGGGGGAGGGATAATACAATCGCCTTTAGAGAATTTCCAGGTCAGTTTTTTCCATTTTTGTAGCTCAGATATGACCAAAGATTCTCCGTCCCAATCAGCTATAAACTACCATACGATAAAAAGTTGTTACAAACATGTAATGGCAGTTACTCAGGAAGTACATAAATCTAATAACTCGCGTTAAGAGAGTATTGTTTAACTATGCATGTTTTAATTATTGTCTGTATGTCAGATTTTAGCTGCCCATTCATCGAAACATGTTTGTTTGGACACAAAGGTGAAAAGAGAGGATAAATTATAATTATAATAGGTCAATTATAACATTGACCTATAAATTTATTGTATTCAGGTCTCTCATATGTTTCTATTAGATTTTCCAGCGTTCATAAAGTTAAGATTCTTACTCTTCTGTTAAGACCCTACTCTTCTGTGTGGATGGAGCCCGTGGCCCTCTGAAGCCCAGATATCTGATCCTACCACCACTGTAGCTTCAGTAAATAAAAACAACAAGGTTGTTCTGGAACAATCTTCAAAAGAATAAAAAGACTTTTAAAAGCGTTAGTTTAAATAGTTACACACTGCCACCAGACCTCAGATATATTGTTAAAAAATGTACAAAAAAACTGTGAAAAGAAACCAGCCAGTTGTCTCCATGAGTTACTATGTTAAGTTTTAAAATATTTACCATTAGCTTGCTTTTCACCCTATTTGCTTATCTGTACTTAATTATTTGTGATATGAATGATTTTGTGATATGACGAGTTTAATTTATTGTCCACTGTTTCTGTGTTTGTAAAATTTATTGTTAAATTACAATTACTATTAGTTGTTGTTATAGAGTGTTGCCAGCTTAAACAAATAACACAGAGGGCCTGGTTGCCTTGCAGTGTCGCAGCAGATTTACTTGAGAAAAGAGGAGGCGAGTCGCAAACTTAAGTTTAATAAATTAAAAGCATGATGGGTACCGTTTTATTTGGAAGTGGACAAGCCCCAAACATAAAAAAAATCTAAAATTGTTTCCAGAGTTTTTTAGACATTCTGAACATTTGGATATAACATAATTAATTTTTAACCGCTTCAGTATGGGTTTTATTATCTGCAACATCATGGAACAAAACAATGCTGAAATTCAGCAACTTTAGCTTTTTTTTGTCTAAGCTGAATAATTATTTTAAAAATAATTAAATACATGTCATTTCCCTACGTAAAATACATAAATTTGTCATATTTTTATGACTGATTCAGTGTGTTGAGCTGGAAAATCAAATCACATATATTTATCATCAAGTATTACGGTTTGATCAGAAAGTCATGCCACCTTCTCAAATAAACACATGTGCAATCAAACAATTTCCATGGCTTTTTTATTGATTACAGAAATATTGCTAGGACTTTTAATAAAGAAACCAAAAAAAGGGGGAAAAAAATCTAGAATGTGAATAGCTGTATCAAACCTGTACATTTCTATATATACAGAGTGAGGGATCATCTATGTACATGCTACATACTGTCACACTCTAGGAAAATAAGTAGTCCTTATAACAGGCAAGGGCATGGGATCGCTTGACTTTGTTCTAAATCCATTTCAGAGAAAATGCAGAACCGACCCAAGGTCAGTGTCTGAAGCAGATGAAACTCAGGCCTTCTGACAGAAACAGTACTAGTTGACAAGTCAGCTAACTGGTGTGTAAAAACAGTTGTGTGCTTGAACACCTGGTGCTTGGGAGGAGCGGCGTTGGTCGTCCAGTTCTGGCAGCCTGTAATACCAAAATGGATGAATGAACACTGCAGTGCCATCCACACTTACTGGCACACCAAGTAAAAAGTATGGAGGAACTAAAATGATTCAAATTACTTTTTTAAAAAATTTTTTTTTTATTATTGCAGTGACATAATCTCACATAGAAAATTCTGCAGAAGTTCTCTAACAATGACTTGTAGAATATTTTTTTTACCTCCCTTAATGTCCATGGTAACAAAATTAACTTGGGTTCTTGTTTGTCTATTTCAGTGGTTTTTAAACTTAATTGTTGTTCTAACTATAGATTTTATGACTTATGCATACAAAGTCATAACAAAAAGATAAAAAATTTAATGAAAAATGGAAAGTTCTTGCTATATTTAGGTTAAATCTAAATTCAAAATAACTTTGGTTACAATTAATTAATTGAAATAGATATTAATTTTGTAAAAGGAGTAAATATAAAATACATTTTTCTTATGTTAAAATTAAATCATTGTTCTACGACTTCAAATGCACTTCAGATTAGATCACTGCAATAAAATATAAATTTTTTGCTGTATTTTAAGCTTTTTTTTTTTTTTTCAATTGATTTTGCTATTCCCATCCTTTTACAAGGGCGTGGCAGGACATATGGAGGATGCTGCATATCTGAGTGCCTAAATACTGTGTCTCAGCTGACTTAGATTTGTTGTATAACCTCTCTAGTCTCAGGCAGCACTTCACACTCTTACACTACACTGTGTTGTCATTGTCTTTGCGATGTTTTTGGTACAGTCTTCTGGTTCACTCTATGAGTTGTAGGGTGTAATATTCATGTGATAAAATCATTTCCCATGCAACACGTCCTGCAGCAGCTACTCCACATACCAACATAAAAACGTGTGTTTAATACAGAAACATGCTGAAAAAGATGACGGGAAAGGACGCAATGTAAGGTAGTCTCTGCACAGCAACGTTACAGTGGATCTAACAGAGAATGAGTGACAACACAGACTGAAATTCTTTACATACAGTTTAAACCAGCATTGCAAAGGACTTCGGACCATGATTTGCTCTCCTGGGGAAACACGCGATCACCTGCACCTCACAGCATCCACAGAATAAACACGAGCAAAAAGTCCTGAGCTCAAGGAATGTGCAACATGTCCCCAGCTTATCACCAACTGTTAAGACTGAGAACAGCATCCTGGAATAATCATTGCTTCTTCTGAAAAAGTAAATCTCATGATCATATATACAGATTTATTTTTTTTAAAAAAGAAAAGAAAAGTAAAACAGTAAAAAAAAAAAAAAACACATAAGGTTTGACAAAAGATAGTTTTTTTAAGGGTCTACTCATGAGTTAGAGGGAAAATCAGATACAAAAAGGACAGTTTAACATTAACACCTGCACATGAGACAACGAATAACTTCTCATTCAAGGCAAAAAGGACGAGGGAGGGAGGTGTCTTGGAATCAGCAGGTGAGGATTTGTACACTTCCTTCACCTCTTCAGTGTTATCCTTCTCAAAGAAACAGATCAACAGCATCCTGCAGTGTAGTGGGGTTTTTTATATTTTTTTTACAGCATTGCAGGAATGCAAAGTTTTTCAACTATAAAGTACTGAAGTAGTGCAAAAAAAAAAGATCTTATCCATGTCCTATCGTTTCAATGGGCTCATTTTTGGTTTCTCAATTGATTCTTGTTCAGTCGTGTACTTGGCCTCCTACTCTGCTGGAGTGACTGATGAGGTAACAGAAAGACAGCCGCCCTGACCTCTGTTGGGCAATAAGGTGCAAATGTTTATCTCTGTAAACTCCAATTATCTACCCACTCTCCATTTTCCAGTGAGCCATTAGTGTGAGTCGGTGTGTTTTAAGAGAGATGTATAAAAAAAGACAGAGAAACATCATTTAAGGAGTTTGGTAAAGGTTTAGGATTGAGGTGCAATGCTTTAGAGTTTGGATTCAGGCTGAGGTGTGCTATGAAAAAAAGCAAGAGGTCTACAGCTTAATCTATCTATGTACAGCAATAATTCAGGCAGAAAGTATGAGTGCACACCTCTTACTCTGTTTGCCTTTGATTCGGGTTCACTTTGACTCTTTCTTCCTCACAGCTCACTGATACAGCAAGTTCTGTTTCAAATCTGAGTCAGCTCACATCATAATGCTACCCTCTTCTGGACAGCAGTGGTAGTAGCAGCAAGGAGAAAAATATATTCTCCCACTTTTCTTCTAGCTTCACTTTTTTTCTTTATTATTTTTCATCTTTAGGGTTGAATGGAGTCTTTTATCTATAAGTTAAAATTCTTCAGCCATGGATTTTTGTGATTTTATTGTCACATTTCCTGCATGAATGTGAATGTGCGTGTGTTTGTCTTTGTTTTCCTCTGGTAGGAGTGTATGACTTTGTGTGGCAGGGTGTGCGTCGCTCCTTCAGTTTGTGTGTGGCGGAGTTGGTAAATGTTCGTCTTGATGAGACAGCTCCACGTGTCACTTCCCTCTGCATCTCACCTAACCGCCAGCACTAAAACAGCACACTCTGCCTCCTGTTCTTCCCCTGGCCTGAGAGAGAGAGAAGGAGAAGAGAGAGAGGAGGAAAGAGAGTTTGGATTCATTTCTGAGCACAAATGTTTGCAAATTTCCCTTCAAGAAGCCAGCAGTAATACCACTATAGGACATGCAAAACTGCAACAATTGCTTGGTTACATGTTCAGACAAATTATTTTATCAATCAGTTAATTTAGCAAATCACTCCAATATAAAACTTTGCAATTTTAAGCTTCACTGGAACGTAAGTTAGGCTGATTTAAGTAATGATTTCATTTCCTAGTTCCAGTTTTTAAATTACAATTTGTATTTTCCCAGACAATCCTCATATATTACACTATAATAGAGAAACATAATTCATGCTGTATCTAAATGTATGTAATCATTAAACTGAACCAGTAATTGTTGCGATTTTAAAGTTACACATTCAGTAAAAGTTCTCTTTTTCCACATCTGCTAATCTTCACTTAGAGATACCACACAATTTTTTTCTTGAACCATTTTGTTTTATTGGAACTGTTACCACTTTTCGTTAATAATTGCCAGATTTACTTTCTACTCTATTTCTCTGCGGACTACATCGGGAAACAGATGAGGCTTAAATTTAAAAAGAAAAAAACTGAAGTCATGCTGTTAGGCCAACTGCACCAATAGGACACCCTGTACTGACCCCATATGAAAAAAAAACTAATACCAAATTTGAGTGTAAGAATGAACCATTTTCCTAAAGGTGAAAGCTAGCTCAGCACAGTGGTAATTGTTTTTCTCTTTTCAGTTTAGGTGGTAAAAACAAATTAAGCTTAGTCTTTCAAAAAAAAATAAAGTGACATGGTAAAAAAGAAATATATGTGAATGAATTATTTACAAATATTTTCTAGAAATGGATTACATCAGTTTCTTACATAGTCATCGCATAACTATCAATGCTGGGTTAATAAAATAGGCATCTTATGTGATAAACGTAAATCGCTGCCATCCAAATCATAAATATGAAACGAATAAACTTCTATGCAGAATAGTGTCAACAAACATTGGTAAATATATTGATTGGTTTCTTCGAATTAGGTGTACCTTGCAAACTGGTATCTTTGCACTTCTGTCTGTTAAACATTTTAGTTATAAAATAACAGTAATAGTGTGAACTTCCTCTCTAACAACTAGACTTTCTATCAGTTTTTAACCTACTTGAATTTGCTCAACAGCAAAGAAAACTCCCTCTGTTATTTGTGTCATAAAGTGTCTCTAACAGTTGTCCATACTTACCAGTGCTTGAGAAACACAACAATAAAACATCAAAACACACATTTCCATGCTAATAAAGACAAGAAAACAAATTCACTCTTCATAAAATCTAAACTTACAGTCATGAAAATGCTAATTCTCCCGCTGCAGAAACCTAAACAGGACTGCAAATGAAAACAGTCAAGCAATAACCAGATTTCTGATTACTCCTTTTGTACCACAGCTTTATTGAATCCTGAAATAAGCACTGCCAGTGGCTCACTAAGAAAAAGGAAGCTGAGATGACGCTTCTAGATTCAGGGCTTTAAAGTGAGGCAAAATACAGTAGATGAGGGAAGGGATATAAAATAGCAGAGAAAACCTCTTTCAAGAAAACAATTCAAACGGTGAAACTTCGAGGTGACAAACATCTCAGAGAATGGAATAAGAGAACAAAATGTGATGGGGAACATTAATGTAGTGTGGTGTAAGGTGCACATAAAGTCAGTTTGCAACAAAGACAAGTTGCTAAAAGAAGAAGAAATGCCAAACAGCAACAGGAGAAGGATAAGTGAATAGAAGGCAGTCTGAGAGGAAGAGACAGTATTTACCAGATTGTTAGGGCCCAGTCAGCCAGTGGAAGTGGAGGAGAGATTGTGACTCTGAACCCTGGGATTGGCTGCCTCTCTCTGGAAGTACTGCGAGGGTGCAGAGCCTAGCTTATGGGCCACCGCTTTTTTAAGGGTCAGGGAACGGGGAAGGTTGGGAATATTGAGGTGTTATGGAGGAGTTTAAGGCAGGAACACAAGGGAGGTTAGAGAAAGGATTAAGGCAAAGATGAGCAGAGCAGAAGATGGGTACCAAAGAGAAAAGACGGTTTATTTGAACAGGACAAAAAGACAACAAAAAGTAAAACAAGATGCACAAACACAGACTGAGACCAAAAGACAGGGACATTAAAAAAATGTTGGAACCGTTAAAACAGTATGTATTATCAGCGTTTTACTTTTTTGCTAGGTTTTGAACCAAATTTAGAAACTAAAGATGACTACAAAATGCCATACATATAAAACTGAATTGCTAATGTGCATAGCAAAAATTGTGTTTGAAAGATTAATGAAGAAAGTACAACTGAGGTTGTGCAACAAGCCTTTACAGTTACTCACAGTCAGTCAAAATTCCAGAAAGCCAATGTTTTTACTAGACACTTTGTACCTCTTTATGATTGATAAATATTGATATTTAGGGTTTAGAGGATGGACCTTATGAAGAACAACTGTTTTGTGACAAGATCACACAGTGTTATGACACACAACATTAAGGCAACACTTACAGAGAAAAAGGAAAGTGAAGGGAAGAGAGACAGGGAACAAGTCCTGATGTCCTAATTAAGTAAAGCTGTCCTAAATGTTGGTCTTTCCTTCCTCTGTTTGTTATCGGGGACTTACTTGATTCTGGGTGAAGTGAGGACCTCTTCCCTGGATCTTTATGCAGTTGGATGCCTTTTATGGAGAAGATGGAAGCAGCTAAAAACACAAAGACACAGAAAAGCATGATGAGACAGTTTTTGTTGAAAGGTGAATATTCAGTTCATAATATTAGCACTCACTGTCAGGTAACGATTGAACGTGCTCTCCCAGAGTTCTGAAATACGGGTGTCTTAGTGCCTCCTCAGCTGATACGCGATTCTTTGCTTCAAACTGGTGATAAAGAGAGAGGGATGCTTATTATTTATCCTTACTTTTCTAAGAGTGCCTCTCCTTCATTAATAAAAAGAAAGGTACTTCACATGTAAGAGCTTTAACAGCAAGTCAAGACCATCGCTGTCTATTCTGTGACAGAGAGAGAAGAAAAAGGGGGTGAGACGAAGGTACGTGAGCTCCTGATTAAATCTGCCAAAAATCCTTTCAAACAAATCTAATACTATATCGTTTCATATCTAAAACATCACAAGAACTTTAACAACAAGCACACAGGCTTGTCTTAGTCAGAGTACCTGGGTGCATGGTTGACAATGGGTTCAGCATGGTAGCGGGGGAAATTGTACGTTTTAAACTGTTCACTTGTCGTTATTCCGGGCCATGTTGCTTCTGTGGGAGTACCTATTGGAGGGGAAAGCAATAGTTAACATGGAGTGTACTCAATCAAAAACATAAAATAACATGGCAAAAAAACAAACAATCCGGATCTGATGGATTTCCCACCAAGAATACGAAATATGAGGTGCAGTTCATCCTCCACAGTGGATCCAGGGAACAGAGGTCTGCCTGTGATCATTTCATAGAAGATGCAGCCAACACCCCTGGAAGAGTAAGATAAAATACGCTTCAGGTAAGAATTAGAGCATGCAAGGCAAAACGCATGGAACGTCACACATGAGTCAGCATTAAAGGGTTAGATGAGAGAAACAGGCTTTAATATGAAGCCTTATGAATCTTACATGATGCAACTAACTGCAGAGCATGACATTTTGATAATTTTTGTAAGCTTTGTCTATTAGAAAACACTACGCTTCTCAACAGTGCAGCCTCTGGGAAAATAAAACAAAGCACCAACAGGAAGAGTAATAAAACCTTAGATTTTGAAACCAAATATGTCTACATGTGCAGAAAACATTTGATCATCTGAAAAATTTAGTTTAAGGTAACCACAATTTACAGTACCTATCACCTTGAAACTAACAACACCGGTGTGAGAAAGGAAAAGTAAACAGTAACATGTTATTTTTCTGACTACATTTCAACTTTTAAAATCTTGAAATTTAGCTGTAATGGAGGAAAAAAACCTCTTCTCCCCCCCCCCCCCCACAAATAAACAGTAAATATCTCAGTATTTGTTGAGCTGATATGTTTTCTCACCACATATCAATGGGTGTGGAGTACTCAGTTGAGCCCAGGAGAACATCTGGGGGTCGGTACCATAACGTCACAACTTCATTTGAGTACGTCTTTGTGGGGACAGACTTGGCCCGAGCCAAACCTAAATGGAAACAAAAATTTTTCATAAAATATTTTCACAACTTACAAAAACAATATTGCTTAAAAAATGTATTGACCTTTATGTATCCTTATGAATAAATAAATATGTCTGACATTTTGAATGTTTGGAGATTATTTTGAACGGATTTTAAGTCAATGTGTCATCTTCCATGTTTTACCAGAGGAGGGCAGTGTTGGGTAGATTTCTACAACCAGTTCATTCTGAATGTGGAGGAGGTGAGCATAAGGTAGTAGGCAGTTGGGTCTGAGAAATAGTCTCAATTTAAGAAGCAAAAATTGTGGGTTTCATAATAATGGTCCCATTGTTAATCTTCAAACTATTGTGACAACAAAATAATTTGTCTTTAGTACTAAAAAAGGCTTTGTTCTGATTTATGTCATTCAGCCACATAACAACATAACAATAGTAAAAGTATTTTTTTCTTAAGTAGAAATATTGTAATACCTTCTGGGAATTCAACAAATTTAAATGTTGAATCCTCAAGCTTTATTTGAGGATTTGGGGTTTTTCTACAAGTAAAAGTTCAGTGAGTTCAAACAGCGGCAGACCACATTCTGCTTGTAGGTAGTTAAATGATGCCGTACCAAAATCTGCCAGCTTGAGCTCTCCTTTCTCGTTGATGAGCAAGTTCTGGGGTTTGAGGTCTCTGTGAAGAACCTTCCTTCTGTGGCAGTAGGCTAGACCTCTTAGAAGCTGGAATAAGAAAATCTGAAGAGGCAAAAGGAGTATATGACTTGGTTACAAAAAAATAGGCAGTATGAGTGGAGATATCGTTCTCTCCTTCGTAACCTAAAATACTTCTATTAAAACAATATATACCACTAGGTATAACTGCCTACTTATACCTAGTGGTATAACTAGTGGCAGTTATACCTAGTGATATTAATTGCTTCTTATTAATCAAGAAGCAATTAATAATTAAAGTACAATTTAACCACATTAATTAAGAATCCTAATTGATTTCACTGTATTAGTTCCCTGATTTTCATTATAATGGAAAACCCTTGCAAGCATTTTTGACCCATTTTTTCCTCAGACAAAAAAGGAGTTCTCTTCCTTCAGTAAGATAAATTGGTTTTCTTTCTAAATCATGCTTTTCTGTACCCAACAAATGCAAAACCTGAAAGCTACCTTTACGTTGTGAATACTCATGATGCTCCCACAGTCATCCATATATTGCTTGAGATCTTTTTCCTGTTAACGGTGGAAGGAAGACGGATTAAGGTTATGAACATTGCTGTCCTTAAAACACTCTGTGCGGTTTAGTAGGTACCTACCAGATATTCAAACACCAGAGTGAGGCACTTGTCAGTGTGGATGATGTCATGGAGGGTGACAATATTGGCGTGTTTCAAGTCTTTCAGCAGAGACACTTAAAAGAAGAAACAAAATGAGCCATAAAAACTTACACTGACATTACTTTTGCAACAATTAAGTCAATTATTCTTCTTAGCATGTATTGTGTTATGTTTATGTTAGGGGTAGCATGAATGTTTTGCTTGGAGTGCAGTACCTTCTCTTATGGCGGTGCAGGGTGCTCCTTCCTCATGCTCCAGGCGTATCTCTTTCAGAGCTACCAAATTGTCTGTCAGCTTGCTTCGGCCTTTAAACACTGTAGCATAGGTGCCCTGCACACATGGAAAGCATGAGTGCATTTGTGAAATCTAAAATCTGAAAGCTGAATATCGATTGAACTCATTTTCATTATTGATCTAACCTCGCCCAGCTTGTCCAGTTTGATGTACGTCTCAAGTTTCCCAAAGCCAATTTCAGACTACGGGAGGAGAGAAAAGATGGGTTAAGTCAGGCTGATTCACTGGAACTTGTCACGTTGTCACTGTGCCAGTTTGGATCCGTTTTCAGTGCATCTTATTTGCAGGTAAAGCAAGCCTTTAGCAGTTCTTTACACTAATTGTCTCTTGAAATCCTCTGTGTCATGGTTGTTGGAAGTAAAATCCAGCTATGTCTGGGAAGAATCTGAGTCACCAAGCCCAATTTTAATACATAGGTACATGTGTGCCGAATTAAAAGTGCAACCTCTACAAGACCTGCCATCAACACAAATCTTCATAAACTTAAACCATTTTTGTTAAGAAAAATATACACTTAGTGACAACTTCTTCCGACAACTTTTCAAGTACTCAACTGGAATTGTATGTTAGAAAAAGCTGCCCTAATTCTTCATGGCATAGATAAAATCTGATAACTATGCTGGCCATTGGGAACACTGATATGTTCATGACACCATTTTGAAATGACTTTAGCTTCATTCAGCCTGTGAGGTACCATCAACTTTGCCACTTTCAATGTCTCTTTAATTCCCTTTCTTCACCATTTTGATGCTTGAACTTCAGCAAATCATCATCTTTACCAACTGCAGGTCTTGAAGACATGTGACTGGCTGATTTGCTATTTGTGTGAACAAGCAATTGAACAGGTGTACCTAAAACAAATTCTGATGAGTGTAAATATTTATTGTAACATGTATGTTGTTAGCCTTCTACATATTTAAAGAAATTAGATGAAATAGAGACAAATATGTGAAAATGGTTACTGTATGTTTTTAACAATTTCTATAAGATCCACAGGGTATTTTTCCCATCAGAGTAAACTCTGGATGAATCCTGTCTTGAGTAAATGTCCAACAGGTTCGACTCTCACTGTATGTCACCCCTGGGTTTCCATGGCATGAATTATTAATAGAAAAAGCTATGTCAAGCCGCGACAGCCACAGGCCTGTCAGGGTGTATCCTTCTGCCTCTTGTTTCCTTGTCTCTGTCAAACATATATATAAACAAGTTTTAATTGTCTGTGCAACAAACCCCACTATCCTATCATACCATGCATGTGAATGCCAGGTCAGTGCATGCATTTGTACTTATGCAGGGGGAGGGATATCCACTGACCAACTTAGCTGATGAAGCATGTGATCTCTGTAAGGGGAGTGCCAACATTTTAGCAAGTTCAGAAACAGGAACAGAATGAACAAGTGATTGCGTCTGCGGGAATTCGCGCATAGAGCCGAACTTAATTTGATTAAATTAAGTTTGGCATTTAATCAAATTTAATGTGATTAAATTTAATTTAATCAAATTTGCAATAGAATACACTGCTTTTGTACCTGTTGGCAATGACTATGACTTTGTGAACCTATGTCTTGGTATCCGCCCCAAATATAATTCCATTGTGCATTATTTGACCTCATGCACAAAATGAGGTCTATAAAGTTATAGGTAAGAAAATTTGGTGTGGAACTACTTGACTGGTCTGTAAAAAGTCTTGACTTCAACTAGAAGATCTTTGGGCTAATGAGCAAAATTCAACCTATAAGGAAAAAAATTGACATTGTTGCCACGTTGTTTTAGTCTAATCCTATTCCAATCCTATATTACAAGTTATAGTAATATTTAAAAAATCCTTAACGGCTCTTGTCTTCTTCACGTACCCCTAAAACCAAGACAGACTAGGCTTTTTGCATCAAACCTACTTTCTTCAAATGGTTTGCCCTCTGAGTACTTAATGCTTTGTGCACTTGCAAGCAGTATGTAAGTGAGTGAGTGAGTGTGTACTTGCTTGCATATGCTTTCGATGGCATTGGGTTCATTTCTTTCCTAACGCTTCAGTGAGCTTACTCAGCAGAACTAGGTCAGAACAAGTTTTAGAGACAAAATTAAACTAACGGGACAATATGAGCACGAGCTTTGCATGAGTCTGTGCAGGGACAGTGGAGGCTGATGTATAGAGAGGAACCTCAAGAAGAAAACGCAAGAGCTGAAATGTCTGCAGCTATGATGAAAATGTGTACTGAGAAGAAAACTCCATTACTTCAACAACATTTCATTTGCAATTCCTCTTCTTTTATGTGCTGCTTGTAAGAAAGCTTAATGCTGTGAGAGAGATGGATAGAGAGTGTTTGAGTGGGAGAGAGAAAATGACAGCTTTCTGCAAAGAGAAGTGGAGGATGGCAATGAGAGGCGAGAGTAAAGAAAAGCCCTTTTATTAACATGATGAGCCCGGGTCATGTTAGAACATTTCTATAAACAAGTTGCAAACCCCCTAATACTACGTACAGAACAGTTTAAGAAATAAAAAATAAGCTTTTCAATCCAACCTATGGTCTTCATTGTGTAAAATTTTATTTTACTGGCAGACTGTTTACATTCGATTAAATAAAAATGGCTACCATTTTTATTTGTATTTCATATATATATATATA
>CAEFZY010061466.1:0-15608 GCA_903066815.1 Brachyrhaphis roseni
TATTATTCACCATTAAATCCAACATCTTTACTGCTACCTGGGTCTCCAGCGTTTTGCCTCACCTCCACCACACCACTCCGTGACAGAAAAAGATGAGTTGGCATTTATTGCTACATGTTGTAGTGAAATGCTTGAGCCAAGTGACAGGTTATCAGCAGTGAGAAAATGAGAAACGGACGAAGTGCAAACAGCAGGTACAAAGTGTCCCGGTGTGCATTATGTTACGCCGGTGGCACTCAAGATGGTGTCAGGTGACATTCTCACAGAAAGAGCAATCGGGGTCAGGTTAAGTTCTCTGTTCCTCATGTGCTCCCTTTCCTTCCTAAAAATACCTCAGAGGTTTAAAGATGTATTTGCTTTTAGACTGTGCAAAATTCCAAATATATATATAATATGTATATATTTATATATAAAGAAAATGTGACACTGACCAGTAGTTTCTGTCCCTCTCGGGTCGAAGTTGTTGATTGTCCTTCAGAGGTTTTCTTGGTTTTCAAAGTTCCCAACTCTGGTCCCCGGACAGACTCATCTGGAGAACAGAGACATTTTGTGCAAACATTTGGTTCCACATTGAGGATTTTGTTCTTATTTCACTCTAAGCAAAGTAAAAAATATAAAATAAAATTCACCTGTTGACATATTTTCCTGAGATGAAGCAGGCTTTGATGAAATGTTTTCCACAGTGGAGACACTTTGACTGTGAATCAATCAAATTTAAACCAGGTCACACTCAGTTTGGGTCTTTCCTTCTGCTTCATGTTTTTTTGTATTGAAAATATCACCAATCAACACAATGGGAGAACGCGAGGAGACTTTATGTAATGTTATCATTGTCTACTCATTTTATGGGGAGGGTATTTTTATTATTTGTGTTAAACCTGGGGGAAATATTGAGCCGAAACCATTCCTAACAAAGGAATTCTACATTGTGGAGATTGATGACTCTTTTTCAAGCCAATCACACTAACACACTATCACACTAAAAATACTCACTAAAACAACACCAGTTTCGATTAAAATGGCTTGGTTACTCATCCTCAACTTCTAAAAGTGAAAAAAATGACCAAGAGTGTGCAGTTAGAGTGATTAAATAAGATTAATTACATTCAAAGTTGAACTTGTGCTGCTCTTAGTGCAAACCTAACCAACGAACCAAGCATATCCCTTACCTGACGGTCTTCAGGCAGCTTTTCTTGTTTGCATTTTCCCTCTGTGGTTTCTCTGTTCCCCCTTTCATGCCGCGCTGGCAGGAGAGCACGTAGTTTCTGTTGTTATTGTTAGCCCAGAATGTTCCCACGGGAGTTTCG
Organism: Brachyrhaphis roseni; assembly: GCA_903066815.1. NCBI lineage: Eukaryota > Metazoa > Chordata > Actinopteri > Cyprinodontiformes > Poeciliidae > Brachyrhaphis > Brachyrhaphis roseni. Next base: position 1,308 of record CAEFZY010061466.1, read on the forward strand.
TACCGCAGACAAAAGTCGACCCTGACTCCCTGATCCCCGAAAGGTGGCCCCAATGTAAGCTTAAACGAGAAGCTGTCCATCACTCCATCGCTGGAACCGGGGACATACTCTGCCAGAAGGTCGAAGTGGGTGGCCCACCTGTCCAAAGAGGTTCTTATGTAGACAGACTTGTTGTAGGAGATGTTGAGAACGCGGACCACTCCTTTAAGGATTGTGGTCCCGGGAAGTAACCCAATTGTTTCCAGTTCTACTTTCTGACTCAATACTTTGGCAAGCACCTCTTCGGAAGGCAGTGGAAGGGAGAAAGTTAAAGGCGAGAGGTGGTATTCCACTGAATCTTTACCCTCGACAACTATGGAGTCGCTTCTTGGTAGTTTGGGTACGTCCCACGTGTCAAACTCCTTCACTTGCACCAGACTGAGGCCTTTGGCATCGGCAAACGACACCCTCCGGGAGCTGCAGTAAGGAGGCTCGGGATCCGAGTCCTCGTCCGAGAACGAGCTCCTTCTGGATGGTATGGGAGAGGATTTAGGCCTGAAACCAACAACTAAATCGTCCTCATCTTCGTCTGGGTCCAGGCCGGAGAGGCCTGGGACTGCCAGGTAGTTACAGGCCTCGGAAGGTCTTAGCTGCCCTGCAAACTCCATGAAGCTCCACAGTGAGTGTCAGCAGGAAACTGCAATGTTGCTCCTTCTGCCAGCTGACATTCAACATGCTCTGACTTAACAGACAGAGTCCAGTTACAGATGACATTGTTGCTAGGGCCAACACTATTAATAGGCCAGAAGGGACATAAAATATGTACAGTAGTCTTAAGCTCAAAAGTTGGATCTTCTTTCTTTCACCCAAGGGAACTAACAAATATAAACTACTTTTAGTCATATTTGTTTTGTAAAACATCAACAGTGACTAAAGTTTGAGGGGTTTTTTTCTTATGTAACCACTGTAATTGCTCCCAGTGGAGCTAAACTATAGTGCAGGAATTACCACATCAGCTATTTGGATGTTGTTGTTGCCCCAGTGGGTCACAAGAATTTTAGGGCTATGGAAACAATAATTTTAGACGATCTTCTCCTTAAAAAAGTAGTTTTTTTCCTCCAATATAACTCACCAATTTAAATCCAGTAAATATTACTCTTAGCCTCTCCACTTTCACCGAGAAGACAGAGTTTCTGACATCCATGTCAGCAGCTTGAAGGTGAAATTCTGACATGGAGAGGCAGAGATTCTCACAGTTCAATATAGTTGTCATGTAAATAAGACACACTTGTAGTTACAGTAACAATGTATCTCCCTCTGAGCATGTGGATGTCATTAAATCAGTCACCCACACGATACTCCCCAGTCATTAAACAAGATACCGCAGTCTGCTTGCAAAAATTGCAATTACATCATGCGCAAGGTGCAGTGTAGTTTGTATTTACTTTATTATCCATAAATTTTCACTGGTCCTATGTGAAAAATTATTTGCTACCTAAACCTGGTTGTGCCACGCTTGGTGTGTTTGAGATAAGAGTCAAGACATTACTTTGCATCACTATGGAGGAATTCTGGACCACTCTTGTTTGCAGAAGTGTATTCATTCAGCCCAAGCATCAACAACCTGTTGCTGGTCACGCAATGCCATCTCAGTTTGGATTTAAGTCCAAACTTTCTCTACCTCAGGAAGACCCAATGGCAAGTTCAGAATCATTGTCCAGCTTGAATGATCCAAGTGTGCAAGAGCTGAAGGTCACAATTTTTTGGGTGTGTACATTTATTTTGATAATATTCATGTAGCATAAATTATTGTGAAGTAATGGATCATAATGTGTCGCAGCGTAAAGTAAAGTCATGTAAAGTAACATGAAGTAATAATGTGAAGTAACATGAAGTAATGTAAAGTAATGTAGCATAACAAAATGTAAAGTAAGATAACGTGAAGTAATAACATGAAGTAAAGTAACGTTAAGTAATGTGAAGTAATGTACCATAACGTAATGTAAAGTAACGCGAAGTAAAGTAAAGTAGCATAACGTAACGTAAAGTAACATGAAGTAAAGTAATGTGGCATAACGTAAAGTAATGTAGTGTAATGCAATGTAAAGTAATGTGGCATAACGTAATGTAAAGTAAAGTAGAATAACGTAATATAAAGTAATGTAGCACAATGCAATGTAAAGTAATGTGGCATAACGTAATGTAAAGTAACGCGACGTAAAGTAGCATAACGTAACGTAAAGTAACGTGGCGTAAAGTAGCATAACGTAACGTAAAGTAACGCGAAGTAAAGTAAAGTAGCATAACGTAATGTAAAGTAAAGTAATGTAGCATAATGTAATGTGGCATAATGTAATATGAAGTAAAGTAGAATAACGTAATGTAAAGTAACGCGAAGCAAAGTGGCATAATGCAAAGTAAAGTAATGTAGCATAACGTAAAGTAACGCAAAGTAAAGTAAAGTAGCATAACGTAATGTAAAGTAACATGAAGTAATGTAATGTAGCATAACGTAATGTAAAGTAAGGTAATGTATCGTAAAGTAATGTAACGTAAAGTAACGTACATGAAGTAACATAATGTCAAGTAACAAAGTACTAATGTAACATGACCTGACAAAATGTACCATAAAAAAGCATAGAGTAAAGTAACTTAAGATAACATAGTGCAAAGTAAATCATTGTAAAATAACATTAAGTAGTGTAAGGTTAAGTAAAGTAATGTAAAGTATTCAATAAAAGGTAAAGTAAAATATAATAGAGTAGAGATAACGTTCCTGAGGTTCCTTGTTTTTGTTCACTCAAACTTAAAGAGAGGTCCAGATGCGGGAAGTAGCACGCTAAAACCAAAAGTTATTTAAAAGTTGAGTTCTGTGAAGGACAAAAAAGACATAAAATGAATAATTAAGTCCCTCTGTTTATATTTACTGGAGCTACTGCAGACAGACCCCAAGTTATTAAAGTTATAAAGATATACCATCTTCCTTTTATCCACAATCTAAAACTAAAGCTATGGAGGTATGTTTGGTGAAAAACTATTTGTGCCTTGTAAATATAAACTTGAACCCTTATTTAGTCTTCATAGATGTACCTGATGTGCCGTTTCAAACGAGACATCACAACGGTGACTGACGAGTCAGTCACCGTCAGTTGACTGACTCGTCAACTGACTCGTCTTTGATAACACTTTGACAGCTGTGTTTTCATGGACCTCTTCTTTTGTTTTTGTCTTTTCTCTTTCTTTCTTTGCATAGTTTCCAGAAAATGCAGGTGAAGAAAGTTACAAACAGCCCGACTATTCCGCACTAAAAGGCTGATCATTCCCAGAAAAATCAGGGGGGAACATTATTACTTCCAAACAAGTTTTATTAGTGCAGATCAAGCAGCTGCAATGAGTAAAAATCATGACACGTAAACAGGTTGTTTCAGATCAATTTCCTCTCCGTTTGCATCGGCCTGGATCGAATGTCGGGTGATGCTGAGCCAAGGAGGCAGAATTTAAAGAACTGAAACATTTTTCTCATCTGGTTCTACGTCTCCTATCCTCCCTGCCGTGGTGTTCAGTGAGCGATGCGGTGACTCCTCCCCACCTCAGGTAGACTCCCAACTCCACCAGATGTCTACTTCCCTCAGTCCAAACCTGCCTCACTTGGAGTCACCATCTCTGTCTGCCTCCCACAGTAACGGTACGTAGCTTTTGTTTAATATTTAATACTTAACAACAACAGAAAAGTTCAGAAGTTTTGTTCAGCTTTTAGTTTAGTTTGGAAATTAAATGAGTAATTTTTTACTGGAAATGGCAAGCAGTTTGTCTCAGCTCTTATGCATGAGAAAGAAAGAGAAACAGAAACATCTGTAGGAGTTTATCGCCTTCATGCCTGAAAGACATGAATGGATTCCTTACACTGTGTGGAATTACTGGTAAAATTATCAAATTTATACCATTCATTAAATGCCATATAAATGGTTATTTGTGTCAAATATGTTTCTAAATGTAAAAGGTCTATATATATATATATATGTATATACATATATATATATATATCTATATATATATATATATGTATATGTAATTTTCTTTTTTTTTTTTTTCTAATACACTCTCTCTTTTAGGGCTATAAATTGCACTTTAAGCTTTAAATAAAATATGAGGCTTAAAGAGCCAGAGGCGATTTCTTCAACATCTTCTTGAAAAGTGACACTGCAGGTTCCTAAAATAAACATCTCGTCTTGTTCTCGGAACAAAGAAGAAGTGATTCCACCGGGACTCTGAGTCTGAATCTTACAGCTTATTATTTACTGTTTATTCTTTGATATTTTTTTCTTTTTTCTTTTCTTAAGGACTTGTGCTGAGATGCCCGAGTCTCCTCTGAGTCCCTCGGCAGCCCGTCAAACTCCAGCCAGCAGCCTGCTCAGCCACGCGGACGCCGGAGCGGGGGAGAAAGCGGCTAATGGGGACTCCTGCAGCGGAGTGAGGGTGCAAAGCTGCCAGAGCCTCCTCCACAAGCAGGTATCCTCACAGAGTCTGTTTTCAGACAAGTCCTCCTCTTGATACGTGGGAAACGGCAACGTGAAGAGACGTGATGCAGTCTGGAGTTCTGCTGACAGATCAAAATTGCAGATCAAACTAGATCAACTTTGCAGATCGATCCAAAATATCGATAACGTTGATACCGAGTGTAAATATCAGCATTCAGTCGATACTAGTGTGGTAAGATCAGTACTTTTGTCTCAGATTCCCTCTTAAGATATTATTTTATTTTTGTAGAGTAGCTTCTCAACTTTGCTTTAAAATTTTTGGTTTTTGATTTGCTCTCAAATTCTGTATTTTTTTGCACATTGTTCAACTAGGAAAAAATGCACAAAAATTTGCTTAATTTTTCTATTGTTTCCGTTTTTAATGCTAACATGTCATTCAAGTATTTTGTAGACACCTGTACACTTTGTACAAATGCTGTAACCCCCCCCAAAAAACCCTCAAATCAAAAACCATAAAAACACCTAAAGGCCAGAAGTTTGGTAATGTATTAAACACATAAATAATAAAAAGTACTGGTATCAGCGATCAAATCGATACCAAAATTTGAAATATCCAACATCTCTAGTGTAAAAGCCCAAAAATCAAACTGATGCGAGCTAAATGCAAGAATGCGGTAAAACAATTTTACAGTTCTCTGTCATATCTTTGTTCCTGTAGACAAACAGCCTGCTCCACAGCCTTTGTCCTATATGTATATATTTTTTAAAAGCACTTTTTCAAATTTTTTTTTTTACTTTTCACAATTTTTACTGTATGAAAAGTGTTAGCTACCATGTCAGCACTTTTCCCCTTTTGTTGTCAGGCCGAGGACTAGAAAATAACTCTACATTATGTTACAATATACGCAGTTTAGCTTCACCTGCTTACCACAAATAAATTTTAGTCCTCACAAATGAATAAATAAATATCTTAATAACAAAATAGAAACCAAAAAAGGGAGATAAACACACAGAAAGAACCCAAAAAATAAGAAAATTATAATAGAAATGAAGTGAAAAGAAACACTAAGTGGAAAAATAAAATGGACATTTTATTTTATAAATGAAAGCAAAATGCATATAAAGTTAAAAAGTGTTTGGAACTGACACCAAATGTAACCGTAGTCACGTTTACAGTGTAACTTTCCGAAAGAGGAAAAAACAGATTTACAGGATGCGAGTAAAAAGCAAATCTGCTTTTTTAAACTTGCCATCGTCTTTTTTACTTTCTTCTGACGAAGCACCGAGTAGATCCACAGAGTTCGAGCTACTTGTGTAAAAGTGGTCGGCTTTGGTTTATCATGTAATTTTGTTTCCTGTTGCAAAAGTGAAGTAACTGCGACGACATTTAGTAAGATGAAAATAAATGTAGCTTCTTTAAACTGCATCTTCGTTTTTGAACAATTGAGAGTAAACTGATGTTTTCAACTCTTTGTGAGACCAAATCGCACAAGCCGATGCTTGATTGTCTTAATCTATTTAAACATCTTATCTAAAAAGCTGAACTGTATGCCGAGTGGCCCATTTTGCTGAAATTGTCCAGAACGTTTTTTTTACTTTTGTTTCTGGTTTCAGCCACATGGGAGGTGATCAGTCAGTCATTTGTCACTCAATCACCAAGTTTACAGGTCAGTTATTATTCCGGAGGTGTTTGCGTTTATTAATAGCCATACACTCCTATTAGGAGCCACAACCAGCATGAAATTATGGCGCTAATTAGGTCGGCCCGTCTGGCATGATGATGTTTCACAAAGCCGTTCCCAATCCTGATGTGTAATTGGAAAGATTCCCGCTTGATTACATCCATTACTGAAACTCCTGACTTCTCTCTGCAGATCGTGGTTGTGTGTGTGCGCTTGTGGGGGTGTGTGTGTTAGTTTTAAATCCTGTCTTTTTTATCTTCGAGGTGTTCCTGGCCATGATGGCTCCACAGCAGCTGCAGCAGCTGCTGCCGCCCGGCCAGCTGCCGCAGCTGCAGGCTCTGATCCGCCACAAGCAGCAAGCCCTCCTGCTCCAGCAGGTACGTTGGCGCGCGGCTTCATCACTCTGCTTCCAAACCGAGCGTAGAGATTACAAGGGAGCGTTCGTTTTGTGGTAACGTTTGTAATTCAGATTGCCGGGAAAAAGATTGCAAATATTGCAGCAGAGCTAGTCGGAGTCATTCCATGGAGACATTTTTAAAAGTGTTTTTAAATCTTTAAAAAAAAAAAGTTTTCCATGCAGATGAAATGAATTATGCATGTTAAGGTGAATGCTAATTAAATATTATTCAGCTAGAATGTTGATATATTATGACAAAACTAACCAAAATGATTGTTGTGGGGTTTTTTAAAGATATATATATCCAGATAAATATCTCATACAGTACTACATACAAGAATGTTTTGTGTTGCCAACGCAAATAAGTTAATAATTGGCCTAAACATGCTGATAAATGGTAAGATAAAGATAAATAGGCAAACTAAATAAGTTAAGAAGCAGATTTCTTTTCAAACAGAAAAGCAGTAGAAAACAAATCATTTTGTTCTTGGTTCTGTCTGCATATGTTGTTCTCTGACAAAAATCTTCTTTTCAAATGCTTATTTAGATACAATGAACGTGATTTCTTTTAGTTTTTCAGAAAATGATACAACTATGAAAAACATCCCATCCAGAAGTGTCCCCCGATTTTCACAAATACTGGGACAAAATTACACATCAGGTCTGTCGATACAGAAAGCATGTTGTAGAATTAAAGCTGACGTGAAGAAGCAAAAGACGAAGCGGAGAAGTAGCTGTCAGCGCAAATCGATTTTAGGCTCTAAACCTTTTAGCGCACGCTGGTAAAAAGCGTCTTGTCATTCTGTCAGTCTCTGGTCTTTAGGCAGGTGGTGGGTTTCTATATCTGAATAGCAGAAATAACAAATAATTTGTTCCTGTTTTAGCAACACCTGAAGGAATTTTACCAGCAGCAGCTTCATCAGCAGACCAGCAAGAAAGTCAAAGAGGTAAAAGCTGCTTAATCCTAAAAATATTACACATATCAACACCTATATGGGTATGTGTGACTGGTGAATATACAGGAAAAAAATGAAGAGCCCACTGAACTGAACCCACTGATTGATTTCTGAACTCTTCTTGCGTTAAAACAAACTAAATGTTTCAAAATGAAGATGAACTTGTTTTCTTTGCATTATTTGCATCCTTTTCCTTTTTTTGACCATTTCTCATTTTCTGCAAATAAATACAAAATGTTTGCTTGGAATTTCAGACATGTTATCAGTAGTTTGTAGAATAAAAGAAAAATTTTCGTTTTACTCAAACGTACACCTACAAAAAGTAAAATGAGAGAAACTGATCTCTTCATTCTTTTAGAGCTGTTTATACTGGTAAAGTAAAGCCTTTTGGGAAATCTTCTATTTTGACAATCCTGTTAATATTAATGTTTCTGAGTGTAGAGAGAGCTAAAGATTAGGGTGATGGACAGGAGGTGTTCCGACCTCAAAGACGTGGAGCTCAGCACCAAAGATAAACTGTCAAAACAGAAGATCTTTCTATCAATGATTACGTTTTTATCATTTTTCGAAAATAAAATAGAAATGAAAAGAGATCAGTTCAGGGTTTTTTTCCTTCGGTTTGTTTGTTTTCACATTTTTACATCCTTCACATTGTTCAAGAGATGCTTGTCATTTCCTACCAGGAACAAAATTTAAATCTGAATCAGCCAGGTGTGTGAATAATGACAGTAGGAAAAAAAACATGTTTTTAAACATTTTATTTTTATAGCTCATTTCAGCAACAAGGCTTTTCAAATTGCTTTACATCATAAAAATACAAAGTCATTATTATTACTACTAATTTATGTTAGATTTGCTAATTGTGTTTTTATTTTGTCTGTTATTTTAATAAAGTATCTTCATAATTATAATTATTGGGTTATGTGGGATCATTTTGTGGCAAATCAATACACAGAAATTAAGCAAAGTAATAAATCTTTTTATTATTACTCAAATATTTAGTAAATTTACATTAATTGCAGAAATCATGTATTAACACTATAATCCATCATGTTGGAAGCATATATATTGATTTGAACACTCATTAATTGTATAGTCCCATCAATCAGCAGGCGTTTAAACAGCTGCAGACGATGTGATTGGTTAGCAGGTCGACCAATCAGAAGCCAGGCTGTTTTCAGACGGTTTTAATGTTTTCATGATGAATTTACATTTGAATGATTACGTTCCAAATGTAATTATCATTTAGCTATGTAGTTGATATACTAAGTTACTGAAATCATCATATATATTTCTTGATTTAATTTTAATTCAGCGATCACGTTTATTTTATGATATTATTTATATATTTACTGTTTTGTGGCACTTTTTTGTTTATTTTTTATCTTTGTAACTAAATATCCAGCAGTCCTGAATGCTCTGATCTCTCGTTCTGAAGCGTTTAATCAAACTTTCCTCCCTGACCTGAAATATTCTCGCTCAGCAGCCGATGTTCCAGCAGAAACCGGCCGCCTCTCCTCCCGGCCTCTCCTCAGGATCAGGTCAGGAACACGCACCACGCCGTTCTTTGCTGGTTTTTCTCTCTTTCGGATCGTTTTCTTTCACTCTCTCCTCCCTTTGACTGATCAGGACAAAAACTATTTGTGCCAACTTAACAGGCTATTTCAGACCCGCGGAGATGCAGAGGTTGTGGAAGGAACTCAGATCGGCTCTTTCTGACGACAGGACGGCGATGAGCGGGAACCAGAAAGCATCCGCTCGAGTCGAGCCGACCGGGGATCGGCTGTCTGAGTCTCCTCCCGGAGCGGATCGGTGAGGTTCTTTATTCTGCAGCGGTTCGGCCTTTTTGTAAACGTCAAAAGACTCATCGTCTGCAGATGTCCTCTCTGTCTGAGGGCGACGTTTGCTTTTGAGGATTCGATTCCCAGTGGGCTGCTTTGTTTTGCTGCTGTTTGTCTTGCTTTTTATTCCTCCACCTGAGGTGGTTCAGCAAAGAAAATGGAAAAAAAAGAAAAAGAAAGTTGACATGACTGGAGAACATGTCCCCGAATCATAAAATTAAAGTGAAATAGCTTTCCCTTTATTTGTTCGGTCTTACCCGCCACCTCTTCCTGTCACTTCATGCCACCCAAAAAAAAAAAAAGAAAGAAAACTAAAGTCTCCTGTCAGGAGTTTCTGCTTTGATTTTTTTTAAGTGATGTGTTTTCTCTCGCTCATCCAGTAGCGGTGCAGACGGGGACCAGGCTCTCGCGCGCGCCCTCTTCGGTCCCGGAGTGTGTAACTGGCCCGGCTGTGAGTCCGTCTGTGAAAACATTGCCCAGTTTGTCCAGTGAGTTTTTTCCCCTGTAGTACCAAACATCTGAGATCTTCACCTTTCTTAGCAAACTTAGCACTTTCTGGGAAAAAAATAATCTAAATGCTAAATATATCGAACAGATTCTTTACAAAAATGCAGACGAGTAGAAAAAAAGATACAAAGTATAGCTGGCTAAGATAAACAAATGTCAAGAACAATACATGATGTGTTCAATTTTAACATGTTAAAATTAACTTGTGTCACTCAAATCGCCACAAATATGTGTTGAAATGTGTTATTTTGACACGATATCGGTATAAAATGTGTTTTTATAGGTTAGGTTGAATAAAAATGGACATTTCCACATGAGGCTACAAGAGATAAGCTTTATTAAAATTAAGTCGCACACATGTTACAACAGTAAAGCTGCGATATGTAGCAGTAAAATATGAAATTCAAATTAAAATCACCAATTAATTCACCAGTCAACTTGTTTTTTTTCCCCCAAAGTCAAGCTAACAAAAAAACACATTTTTAAAAGTTATTCAACACCCACAGCTTTCTGTAGTCCATGTTGCCTGTACAATTTTTTTTTTTTAACATTCTGTGAACAAGTACTAAAAACAAATGGCTATAAAATTCATAAAAGATGTAATGAATCCCCGTCTGGCCATGTTCAACATTCATCTGTCAAATGGCAACATGCAAAACAAATAGAAAACTAACAACACAATATGAGTCCAGTGGATAACACACTGTAATCCTTTAGTTAAGGATTACAACTGATGTCCGAATGTTGGTTCAATCACCTGTTGAATTTATTACATCAGTTGAGTTATGGCTGCTTTTTTTGACACAACACCACATTGTCATCTGCAAAGAAGAGTGTTGGATACCTGCTTCTCAGAAAAGTTATTGAATGTTTCTTTTTTTTTTCCAGACACATGAGCAGCGAACACACTCTGGACGACAGGAGCACCGCTCAGTGTCGAGTCCAGATGCAGGTGGTCCAGCAGCTGGAGCTGCAGGTGAGCCAGAGTCACTTTAGATTCGACACGAGTGAATCCTATGAAAAAGACATATACATACTCTTCAGCTTAAGCCAGATCTAGACACATTGTAAAAAACAAAAAAAAAAATGTTCAGTGCTTAAAAGTAGCCATTATGATCCTGTTTTTGCTTCTTTACATCCAAAACTTTGTTTCACACTTCTTGCCTCATTTAGGTTTATTTTATTTTTCCATAACAAACAACTTTAAGTATCATATGCGCTCAAGAATTTAACTGTTCCGGTGAGAAACGCATAAAACAACAGTAATCTGATTCATTGTCTTGTTGTTTTTCTTAGCTTTGGTTCTGCATCGGTCAGCCAACGCCGACTTTCAGCAGATGTTAAGACGCAGCAGGAAATTGTTTTGTTTTGGAAAATGTGTTTCGGATGAAAGTCTTCCATTCTAATTAGCCGATTTCAGTGTTTGTTGGTTTTGTTTTGTTTTACGCCATGACACCGTCTCGTCTTGTGGAACAGCTCTGCAAAGAACAGGAGCGTCTGCATGTGATGATGGCTCACCTGCGCCTGCCCTCCCCGCGCGCTCAGTCAGCGAAGTCCGACGCAGCCGCTGACCACCGCGGCCCCCAGGTACGCCGCAAAACACGTGAGCCGCAATTAGTTGCAACTGCTGTCTTCAAATGAAATTTAGAGAGTTTTAATGTGTGAGGTTGTGAAAGATAAACTGAACCTTTTTATTTATTTTGTCAAACCTGCAAGAGTTTGACAAAACTCTTTGGGTTTTTTCTTCTTTCAATTTAAGAAACTGAAAGAAGGAAAAGACAGGAGTGGGAGCTATTTCCCAGAATGCTTAGCGACATGTTTTTGTATCCTGAGATGACTTACGTTGATCTGACTCTTGTGATTTATAAAGGCAAATGTTTGTTTTAATGTCCTGTTCACACTAAATGTTTTTGAGCAGAATTCATTGTGATGTTTAATAAGATTCATTGTCAGATTAGAAACTTTGCTCATGCAATTTGAAAGAAGAATTTAATTTATTCTAAAATAAAATAAGTAGTTATTTTGATATTGTGAGTAAAAATAATAGATAAATGTGGCTCTTTAACTAGAGAAAGGCAGTTTTTCTTGCATATTGTGAAATAATTATTTGGTTTAAATTCTAGCATTAAGTTAAAGCTCACAATTCAAGATTAATCAACTTAAAAAAAAAATAATTTTGTTGATTTTAATTGCATTTTCAAGGCAGCAGGTGGGCCTTCATTGTCAAGTTAAGTCACCTCCAGATGTTTTACAGTGTGGAGTGATCTGTAAAGGATAAAGCAGTAGAAACATTTTAGGAAAACCAGGAATGCGTTGTGGATGTACTGCATGAGGAGATAAAACGTCATATTCTCCTGCAGATGTGGAGAGTGTCAGGCTGAAATTGAGGCACGTTGGTGTTTTTACAAAAAACAAACAAACAAAAAGTTACGATAAGTCTCCCCTTATAGATAGCTTATAAATAGTTATAAATACTTTATAAATCATTAATAACTCTTTATTATGCATTAAGTAAGCGTGAGATATATGCTAAAAAAATTACGTTTACAAATGTTTATTGTGCTTACAAGATTATCTGAAATATTTACTATAACAAGTCAGTTTAAAATATATACAGGAATAGATTTGGCTCATTATTTGGCAAGAAACCGGTAGATCTTGTCTGCTTCTCACCCCCACTTAATGCATAATAAACAGTTATTAGTGATCTATAAAGTGTTTAGAGATTAATTAATAACATATGTTATCTGTAAGTGGAGCCTTATTGTAAAGTGGTACTTAAATGAGACAAAGCAGGAAATTCAAATATTTAGTCTTGTGCGCATTCTTCCTGTTTTTCACTCCTCTCTCTCTTTTGTAGTTTTGTCTCCCAGCTGTTGGCTCCAGATGGGCCGACAGTCTGCTTCCAGACGGCGGACATGCTCCGATAACGCGGAAACTAATCATTTGTTAATCTCGCAAACACTGAACCCTAATCACAACACTCACCAAACAATTTCACCCTGTAATTAACAATGATTGGCTTCATTCTCATCGCGGCATTAGCCGAAGCGGGTCGGAGGAGCCGAATCCAATCGATCCGTCACGCTCGCTTAGAAAATGTCTCACTTTTTTTTTTTTTTTGGTTTTGTCTTTCCTGTCCGTCTTTTCAGCTCTGTCCAGCGTCGCTGGCCAGCAAAGCGTCTCTCTCTCTGAGACACCAGAGACCTCTGAGCGCTGCCGGATCCCCGCCGCAGGGCCGCGAGGAAGACGAAGAGCTCCCGTTCAGACGCTCCGTGGCGGCAGCGGGACACCGACATCACCCTCTGGTGTTCTCTCTGTCTTCAGGTAAACGGTGGACGCGGTTTTCACTCGACGCATCAGGAAAATAGCTGATTTCAAATCTTCCATTTGCTTTTTTATTCCTCTCTCCCCCCCACACACACTGTGTTTTGTTCTTCTGCAGAGAATGAATATGAACTTTACCAGAGTGCTGACATCAGACCACCATTTACCTACGCGGCCCTGATCCGACAGGTATGAGCAGAGAGATTATTTGACTTTTCACATCTATATTATTTTAAGTCTAGTTTATTTGAACAGCATGATTCAGAAACAAGGCAGTTCAAAGTGCTTTACACCATAAAAACATCATACAGTGTCAAGCAATAAACATTTCATTTTGTCAAATGTCATCATTAAGCACATCAAATATGTTGATCAATGTTTCAGTTACTGTTAATCAAAACAGGTGGGTTTGTAGCTTTGGTTTATTGGAACTCAGTGTTTCGACTGTTTTGCAGTTTTCTGGAAGTTTGTTCCACATTTGTGGTGCACAGAAGCTGAATGCTGCTTCTCCATTTCGGGTTCTGGTTCTGGGGATGCAGAGCAGAACCAGAACCAGTGTAGGGACTTTAGAACTGGGTGATGTGCTCTGTCTTCCTGGTTTTAGTCAGAACACGAGCAGCAGCGTTCTGGATCAGCTGCAGCTGAAGGTTTGATTTTTTTTAATTTTTTTTTTTAGGCAGACCTGTGAGGAAACTGCTGCAGTTATCGATGAGACTAAACATTAACTCATGAATGAGTTTCTCTAGATCTTAATCAGAAGTTAGTCTTTTAATCCTAGAACTTTTCTTCAGGTGACAGAAGGCCGACTTTGGAACTGTCTTTATGTGACACTGAATGTTCAGAATGGTTGTTTACAGCAGCAGGCAATTTCCGGTAAGCTTCATATTGTCAAGCTGGCGCATTACATGAGTCACAGCCGAACGTTAGCGACTGGGTTAAATTTAGAACAACAGAGTCCACGACTCCAGGAAGCAATCGGTTCTCATCAGCCGATGGTCTAGGTCAGGGGTGCTCAAGTTCAGTCCTCGAGAGCTACCGTCCTGCAACTTTTAGATGCAGCCTTACTCCAACAGACGGGGATCAGCTCTGAACAGGCCTGGTAACGAGCCATTCATTTGATTCAGGTGTGTTGGA